>MU213248.1:64464-145753 GCA_018584345.1 Thuja plicata | reverse complement strand
TCTAAATACATCAAGGAAGTGCTAAAGATATTCAAGATGGAAGATTCCAAACCAGTTGGAACACCTATGGCTACCAGATGTAAGCTGACAAAAGAAGACAAATCCAATGAGGTAAATCAAACCTTATGTATATCAATGATTGGCAAACTGATGTTTGTTATTCACACCAGACCAGATATAGCACACGCAGTTGGAATTGTTGCAAGATTCTCTGCTAATCCCAAAGAATCACATATGACTACTATCAAAAGAATTTTGAGATATCTGAAGAACACCGAGGACTATGGCTTATGGTACAAAAGATAAGGAAGATTTGAGCTACAAGTCTACACAGATGCTGAATGGGCTAGAAACATTGATGACCGAAAGAGCACAACTGGAGGAGCATTCTTCATGGGAGACAAACTTGTCACATGGATCAGATCAGCAAGAAGCAAGGATGCATTTCTCAGTCTACTACAGAAGCAGAGTATGTGGCTACTTCTGCAAATTGCTCCAATATTGCATGGATCAAACAATTGCTGGAAGGTATGAATATTAAGATTATTGAACCAATAATTATCTACTGTGATAACACTAGTGCAATTAACATTTCTAAGAATCCAGTCGTGCATGCTAAGACTAAACATATTGCTATCAAGTATCACTATCTAAGAGAACAAGTACAAGAAAAGGAAGTGACACTAGAATATGTTCAATCAAAGGAACAAATAGCTGATATATTCACAAAGCCATCACCGAAGGATACATTTGAGTACCTGAGATAGAGAATAGGGGTTCAACCCTTGTCTATGAGTCAGTAATCTAACTAGGAGGTTGCACCAGCCTATACAAAATTTGAAGATCAGTCATGTTGTTGCAAACACTGAGATGGATAGCAACAGATACATCTATACATTTCAAGGTACATATCTGCACCGAAAACCAGAGACATTATATTGCTGATGGATAGGGAAATTCAAGGAATATATTATGAAAAGGGATGGAACATGATATAGATGATAAAACAAGGAGAAGTATATTTGTTTGGCATTATTTTCAATGAGAGAGATGTTATCATTATCATCAAGGAGATATTTTCTTTATCATACAAAGGGAGAGATGATCTCATTATGAAAGGGAGAGATGATTCCATTATCACATAAAAGGAGAGATGATCATAAAGGGAGAGATATGATAAAGGGAGAGATTATATCATTATCTATGAAGAGAAGTTCCTTAGAATCAAAATGAAGAGTTAATCAATATTCTAAGGGAGAGAAATTGATTACATATGAAATATCCATCTAAGGGAGAGAAGTAACAAAGGGAGAGAGTTCAGACAAAGAGAAAGATTTTTGTCAAAGGAAAAATAGATTAGCAAGAAGAAGAATAGTCAAGGCAGAGCACATATCAGAATAGAGATATACAATGATACATCTATCTATTGAAGGGATTGAATTTTGAAGACAACCACTCTACATGAAACAAATCTAAGATATTTTTGAGCTTACCAAGAGCCAGACATTTGTAATAGTTAAATTAGGAAAGCTTGATGAATCTGTATATTTCATATTGTATTAGTGATAGTATAGTATGATAATGTAGTATTTTTCCATCAATGCCAAAGAGAGAGATTGATGATATGTAACTAATTGAATGTTTGAAGATGTTAAGTTGATAACCGATATGCAGAAGGATAATGCAAGACATTAAATCATTTAACAGATTATATGGTCATTGATGTCAACTTGATATAATCTAATCGGTTATAATCAAAGTGTCAAAGACTTCAGAGTATCAAAGAGAAAAATATTATGCTTTCAATAATGCATAAAAGACAAGCATTCACAATATGACTTCAAACATTGACGGTTAGTGGACACCGATAGACAAAGATCAATGAAAGTCAAGTCAGTAATTCCCAAGAAATAACACCAATGAGAATTACCGATGAGAAAAATCACAAGCATTACCAATGGCCAGAAATATAGTGTAAATCGACAGAGAAGCCCAAGGTGAACTGGAGTGTTGACCAATGCTATCAAAGAGTTAAACACCAAAATTAACTTAAGTTTAGAAATCAATAAAGTATCTAGTAGGCAGAGATAAATATATAGACTTAACTGGTACTTATCTTTATTTTCATTGACAAGATAAAGCCAGAGATAAGTAATGGATTTAAAGCTATTTTGTCTAGTTGGCAAGAAGATCTCAGCGAGATAAAACATGAGTTTTACTTTAAATATAATTGGTGAGAATTGTGGATCACACCAAGATCAAGAAGATCAAGAACCTAACAAAGGTGATATCATGTCTATAAAGAGACAACTCAATTCATTATGAATTGGTGTGGTAGGTGAATGAATGAAAAGAGGACGCTGAAGAGAAACTAATGAAGAGAAACTTCATACAGTCCTGATCAACAAGCTGAGGAAAGAGCTAAAGTCTTATGTGGACACCGAGAAACAAAGCACAACATCATCGAGCAGAATCAAAGTGGAGCAAAGGTATAAACTAAGATATATTGATCAAAATAGTTTTATGAGATTACAATAGATCTAAAAATTTGCAAGTATAAGTGATGTAGACACTAGTCTTTCTCTTTACCTAAACTCTTCTAGGGTTTCTTAAGGCCACTCTTCTGACCCATTAAGGTTCTTAGCTTACCCTAACCTCCTAAGGAATATCCACTCAAGATCCTTCTCCTTCAACTAGTGAACACTAATCAAGTAGAACAAAAACTCACCATAGCTCCTCCAAGGCTCTTGCTAGCCTTTCTTGCTCCATCTACACAAACTTCACAAACTGACCCAAGATGATCAGTAACCACTCCATAGAGAGTAGGGATTTTAGGGTGTTACCAAGATCCTTTTCAATTCCTGCAAACACATTTTTCATTGGAACCTTAATTGAGTTCCAAGAAAAACAACAATTGCTTCCCAAATAGGGCTACAAGCAATTAGGCCTAATTAGGCTCTTTGTCTGCAATAACTCAAAAAAAGTCTTAACAAGTATGAAAAAATAAATAGGATCCAGATACCCTATATCAATACACTAGATATTTTCTAGGTGTTGGGCTACCAAGCTGTCTGTACAGCCCTGCCTAAAATTAAGGCTAAAATTTAGGGTTTCAAGGATTTCAAAGCCTATTTGAAAAAAACCTTGTTCTTACCACCAAGAATCATTAATAAACTCTTCCCATTCAAATTGGGATTTTAAAAGGCATAACCCTACCCCTCTTCAAGATCTGATTGAAGCAATGAATGTTTTCAATCCTCCAAACTAGCTCTGCCACTGCTGGTGATCCCTAGTCATGCATCTCTAGCTCACCTAGGGCATCACCTTATAAATAGATTCCATGCTTCCTTGGGCCCCTCCTTCACTGTACATAATTTACATGGAGTCACCTCCCAAATTCCAAAGGCCTGTGCAAGGTCCACGATGGGAAGTGGGCTTATGACCCCATTTGCCCAAGATGGCTGATTTAGGCCAGCGACTATGCAGAAAAGAGAAACTAGATCAATGCAAAATAGTAAACAGACACCACATAGAATCTTGAAAAATCATAACCCAACATAATAAAAATCTATAGTAGATGATTCAATCCATCTTAACACCAAATGCTCAGAAAACACTCAATCTGTAACTATTATTGAATTATGCAACTTGTACACTTTCTGGCACAATGAATCCAACCCCCATCAAAGGTCGAGGATGGCCTTAAGTAGTTGAAAGAGAAAAAAAATTGTCAGTTTCAGAAAATTATCTAACCACTTGCTTGAAGTTGCAACTTTGCAACAAATGTTGTTAATGTTGTCAATGACAACATTGACAACTTTTACATTTTTATGGATTTGCTTACTAACCTTGGTCAAAAGTCCACCAATATTCACTAAATTCCTATCTAAGGTGTTGTAACAATGAAATAGGACCACAAGTCCCTTACTTGTCCAATTTAACATCATAATGGATGAAACACCCTATTTGACCTAAATGGACCACTACTTGCAAAAGAGGTCTCTAATGACCTATTAAGGTATCCTATCCTCACACACCACACACTAGGACTAGATTAGTCCCCTTATTACTCTAGTGGTTTGGATAGAACCACTAAAAGATAAAAACATCAAAGAATTCCTAGGTCACATTACATACTGTAGCCCTACCTAGGTGCTCCTGCACCATTCTCCCCCACAAGGGAAAGCTATGTCACTCCTGTGGATAATATATCCTCTAAAATTCCCACCTTCTTGAAGTCCACCTCTTCAATCTAGGAGGCCTCTAATTCTGGTCTATCCTTCCACTGGATGAGGTGTTCCTGTTGGAAATACAATATTGGTAAAGCAAGATATTGAGAGGGGGGGGTGAATCCGATCTTGAAATTTAATCACTTTAAAACAAACTGATCCACAAACATATAAATATGTAATCAATCTAATATCTAGTAGCATCCATGACACTAAATGAATAACACAATACACATAATTTGGTAACCCAGAAACCCAAATAGGTAAAACTAGGGTGGGGATGACACCCATAAATTCTTCACTACTGCAGCAATAAAGTGTGCCTGTTAGGGCTACAAAAGTTTGATTACAATATGCAATCTACTTAGTTAAAGGTCTGCCTGGTTAGGAGCTTTAGATCATTAAAATCTACCTTGTGAAAGGATTTCAGCTTACAATAAAGTAAGCACTCTGCTAAGAGATTTAGAAAGATCTGCTACAACCACTCTATTAAGAGAATTCACCTGATACACTTGTTAGAATGTCTCAAGATATGATCCTTTGATATGCACTCTGATGCTGATAATGAATCTCCTCTTTATAATGCCTTTTCTAATCTTCTAATCTGATATGTCCTTACTCTGCTGCTCACTGCTCTTCTAATCTGCTAGATCTATGCTTCTTATATAAAAAAAACTCTTCACACATCTCTCATGTATGTATGCACCTTCTCTTTGTTCTCTCCAATCACTCACTTATAATTAGGGTAAGAAGCAATCTTATTATACTCTTCAAATTTGGCGAATAGATCTAGATCAATGATAAAAAATAAAACTTATGCCTGCTAGGTATTCCAATTTTTTGATTGGCTTCATACCACACATAGGATAAAACAATTAAATGTGTAATTAACTCCATAGAGAATATTAAATGCTTCACATATGTTAGCCCAAAACACCCATAAGTCGGCCCAAACATATTACCTTAAAGTTTGTGTCATATTTGACGTGTATGCAAACTGTCTTGCTCGACACTTAAGTCTTTGGCGCTCGGCATAGAATTGCCAGATATCTCAACATCTATGATCTATTTTTCTCAGCAATGACTTTTTCGGGTAGCTCAGCCTATACTGTTTTAGGTCGGCTGCAGTGGTAGCTGACCAAAACTGCCTGAATAGATGACTAAGTGTGGACACTAAATGATCAACAAAAACTTAGAGATTAACAATCTCCCCCTTTGATATTTAGTGAAAAAACACTTATCATTTCATTTACATCCACAAAAATTTCCTAAGTACATACAATACTCCCCCTTTGATTATACTCCATACTTAATAGATTATCTACATAGTATACATGCCTTCAAAACATATTATACCTTCAGCTCATCTGTTCATTCCTTTCCTGATTCCCCCTTGTTTTTGTTACTGATTGCTGGTGGGGTTAGGTTATACTTATCCAAAAACTATTTATGAATTTGTAGAATCAATGCAAATGAAGTGTCCCAACTATCTTTAACAAACTTCATAACTTCCAACTTAACTTCTAGCTCAGCTGCTAGACTCACCAAAATTTCTACAGTAGAGAGATGAGAGTATCTCTTTATCAGTTCTCTGGAAGCTGTGAGTTCTTTATACATAACCTCCAGATGAGGTATCAGATTAGCCTGAATCATAATCAATTTTTCCCTGATTCGGCCATCTTCAGCCATAAGCTCAGCTAACCTCCTCTGTGTATGAGTTAACTTATTGAAATGAATGGAACTAGAGCTAGCTTCCATGCTCAGTGAACTTGCAATTGACTTCATATCTAGTTGCAATTTCTCAATTAACTACTGATTTTATTTGGTAAAGAAAGATTCATCACATAGTCTTTTGTACAAAGAAAATACATTGTTTGCAACTTCTAAAATTTCAATGAGAGAGGAAAGTTCAACCTATTGTGTAGCTATCTTTTTAGATATCTTTTCCAGTACTTTGTTCGTGAACTTTATCTCAGACCATTGCATTAGTTTTTCATTTGCCTCGATATTATCATCAGTCACCTTTTGTACATTGTGGAAAAGCTATTCTAGTATAGGTGCATGGTCATTTACATTATTCATATCAAAGGCATTTACAAAAATATCTTTAATGTCATGCAGAAATTACTTCTGCTTCTGTTCTCTCTTCATTTCTTCCTATCTCTTCTTCCTCTTCAAAAGTTCTTGAAGGGTCTGAATCTTCTCATATGAAAAATTCTCAAGATCCCATTTAGGAATCACAATTACTTCATCTAATGTGACTTTTAGTCCTGGTGACTTCTTCTTATGTAGCTTCCTACTTTTGGGCTTAGTTGAGCTATCAACGAGCTCAGTTTCAATAATATCCTTTCATTTGTCAGCAAGCAATTCAGTTGCTGACTTCATCTTAATCAAGATTTCCTATTGGTTAGGTACATTCCCCATTTTGGGTCCAGTGGGGGTAGATGAAGCAGAGTGTGGTAGGTTTACCAACACTTGTATATCCTCTTGTTCTTTAGGCTTGTCTCTAGTTGCTTCCATTTTGTCTCCGCTATTTAATAATGTCTGAGAAACCTCTATAATAAGTGGATTTTTAGTATTTACCTCTTGATCTTCTGGTTTCTCTTTCTCAGCTCCTTCTTCTTCATTTATCTCTTCATCGACCTCAGTAGCCTTGATAGGTGATTCAATAGTTGTGTCTACCAGCTCATCCTGATCCTCAGCATCCACATTGCTAACATTGTCTAGTGTGGTGTCAATGAGACTATCCATTGTCAAGTCTATAACTTGTTCATCACCTATTTCCTTTTGTGTTTTAGTTTCTGTTGCTGTTTGATCAATGGTGATTTGCTCAGAAGTTCCTTCATCTATTTTCTTCTCTTTTGGAACTGCCAACCCAAAAATCTCTTTCCAAATTTGAGTACTTTGCTGTACTACACCTTCAATGTCATTCTTCAAAATAGCATAAGCTCTATATTTGGGTACAAACTTTTTCTTACATTGATAATTTTTTCTTTCTTTCTATTTCTTTGTCAATTGTGGGATGACTCTATCCAAAGTTGCTTCCCTAATTTGCCTTTTAGTCATCAATGCAAATTCCCATTTACTAGATAAGAAATCATAAAGTTCTATAGGGACATTATTCCCTATCTCTATAGGTGTCAATTTGAATGTACTCATCATATCTAATAGAGCTTCTTGTAACTTGACCTTATTCTCTATACTTTGCTTTTCATATTTGATAAATTTAAATCCAGATAACCCAGTTGAACTTCTAATGTTCTTGCATACCTCATGAATGTCTATAGGATGTTTGAATGATGCTGTAGGTATGTTTCTCACCACATCAATGTCTGTTTCCTCATCTTCTTCTTCACTCAAGTAAGTCTCCTTTTCCTTGGTCTTTTGGTAGAACTACTCGACACTGCCTTGGTCTTGACTTGTTTCTTCTTCCTTGAGCTACTCTTGGCAGCATTCTTCCTTGTGTAGACTGATGTTCTCATCACATGAGGTGAAATAGATAATTCCCTAGTCCTTGGTCTATTTATAGGAGGAAGGGTAGCCTAAGGTTTCACTTTTCTTGCTTTGGTTGCCTTGGCAACCATTGGCTATTTGCCTTTCCCCTTAACAACTACATCCTCTTCAAACTCAACTTCTTCTTCTTCACTAGGTATGTCTTCTCCTTGTCTAATAGTTAAGTCTAGAGGAGCATCCTCTACTTCCTCATCACTTGCAATGCCAACCATCTTCTTCAAATTCTTGACAATCTTTTTCCTCTTTCTTTCCATGGTGCCAGCCTTAAGGTTCATAGAAATTTTGGCCTTGGCTTCTTCATAATTACCAAAACATTTAGCAGTACTATCAATTTCCTCTACTAGGAGTACTATAATTTCTACAGATTTTTCATCTATGTTTAATTCATAAGGTAATGTCCTTAGCCATGATACCCTAGGAACTACAACCCGAACATAAGTGTAATCTGTGCCAACTAGAAAACAAACATCCTCATAATGTTGTTCCACTAATGAACTAGGAATTCTGCTTCTCAGTCTCATACTCTTCTTGAAATCCACAAAGTATGTTCCCATCACATTATCAAAATTATCACCTAACTGTTGAATCAGTACATTTATCTGCTGGGTGATAGGTCTATCTATTTTCCATACTATGCTTCCATCGGTAGGAAAAGTCTTTTGAACATAGAAAAATATGCATACAAGCAAGGATCCAAACTTACACACATAATTCTTTGGTTTCATGATTGATGCAAGGTTCTCTGCAAGATGTGTTAGCTGTAGCTTGGCTAGGTCGTATGTGTGATCTTTCTTGATGATCTTCCATGCTTGGTCTACTACAATGCAAGGCATGCTATCCAGTCGGATTGACTGATAGAACTTGTGAGCTATAACCCTCATAGAAAAATCAATTTCTAGGTCTTCAATAGTGGAAATATTCATTCCTCTGTTGTTCCATATGGATTTAGTGACCTTCTCTATGTATTATTTACTTTGGCATTTCATGGTCCTTTTCCCATTGATTGTAGGGTAACCAGTTACATGACGTATGATATCCTTGGTAATCTTTACTGGTCCATTTTCCAACCAAATTCTCATATCATGTACCCTGCTAAGAACAATTTTGATCCATTTTTCCCTGAAATTCCTTGAAAACTCTAGGGCTCGAGTTAACCCTCGCTCAGCTAGATGATTGTGTTCAGGTTTTAGGGCTTCGTCTATACATAGTTTCCCATAGGATTCCCTTAGCTCATGGTCTCCAACTTCACTCATTTTACACATGTAACATTCCCTAATTTTATGAATCATGAGTACCTTCAGAGGGATCAAAGATATGGCTCCAGTCAGATCACCTTTGATCGCACTCTTAGGAATGACTCAAAAGTTGGGAGGCACACAGGTGTTGCTCCTCACCAATTAAACTTCTATCAATTCCTTCTCCATTCCCTTAACTAGTGCAGACAAAACAGCGGCCATGATTTGAAGATAAATGGTTTCAAAGATGAAATAGAGTACCTCGGCAATTGTCAAAGTTCACACTTTTTGCTGAATAGCCAACGACACGCTATAGAATTCTTTGAAAATCTGTGCTAAAATCAAGTTTGCCAATGCTTCAACACTTCAAGAAATCTGAAATCGCAAGGTGAAATGAATCATGAACGGTTCATCCCTTTATAGGCTTTGAGGTAGGTTTGCAATAAATTTTTTGTCTGTTGGAGTTAGTGTAAAACAACTATCCTCGGCCGACTTTGACAATCTCTCGGTCGCAACCCAAACTAGCTTGACACATATGCCGATGAGCTCGGTCTTAGTATAATACTGATGCTCGACACCTCTAGTGCTTAAGTGACTTTTCTCGGTACTTTATCTTTACAATATGTCCTAATGCTTCTTGTCATATGCAGATATGGACTTTGGCACAGTATATGTTAGGAATTGATGTAAGATATAAGATTTAAATATAGTTCCTTACATACCTCTTCTTCTTAGTTTGAGATTGTGTGATCACCTGATCCATTGGATTGGGTGACCTTGGCTTCAGTAGTTTCACTGATGCTCGACTCTATTTTCCTTACCCATGTTTGGTTCATTTGTGCTCTAATTTCCTCAATAGTGGGAGCAGGTACTCTTTTCTTGCACTCTCTCTTAGTATGACCAATTTTCAAACAACTAAAACAAACTAGGATTCCATTCATCCAAATCTTAGATATTCCTTAGAAATGTGTCTTTATGTAGTCTTTAGGTGCATGTCCATATTCTTCACAGTAATGAGAACTTTGCCTTGTGTTATAATCCCAATTGTAATTGTTGCCTTTTCTTGGTTCTTTTGCTTTTGTCTTTGATGTCCATTAATGTTTAGCATTAGATCTGCAATCTTGTGCCTTATGTCCAAATTTTTGACAATTGTAACAATATCCATTGATTCTTGATGTGGGAGGTGCATCATTTTCTTTAGCCCAACATTCATGTGCTTTGTGTCCAAATTTATTATAGTTAAAGCAATAAACATTGAACTTAGGTTTAGGATTGGACTTACCATTCCTTCTTCAAAATTTTTTTGCAGTGTGTCCTAGTTTTCCATAGTGGTGGCATACAGGTTTGTTTCTCTTTGTCTTTGCGTTCCTCTTTTCACCAGTCTTTGATGATTTTCCTTTCTTAGTAGATGTTTTTGGTTCAGTGTGATCTAATCTAGAAGAATCTTTTGGTCTCCTTGATGCTTCCATCAGATTCTCAAAATGAGTCAAGGCTTCATTAGGTTTATTCAACCTTTCATTCAGTTCTTTCTCAGATCTCAATTCATCTTTCAATTAACTGTTCTTAGATCTCAGATTCACAATTTCCATGTCTTTCCTACTGATCTCCTGATTTACAAGTAGCAGTTGATTTACCATGTCAACCTAATTATTTGTCATCATTTGCACATCATGTGTCCTTTCATCAAGTCTAACAGTCATCATTCTTTTATCTTCTTCTACCATAGCTTTTTCATCTTCAGCTTTCTTCTTTTGTTCCAATACTTCACATAGTCTTACTGTCTGCATTTCTTGTTCTCTTTTCAGGTTCCTAACTTCTTCACACAGTGCATTGTTCTTTTCCAGTAGATATGTAATTGCTGCATCGCTCTCAGTAGAATCTCTATTCTGAAATAGATTTGCAGTGTCTTCTTCCTGATAGTGAGTATCATTCATTTGTTTGGCCAAATCTTTCCTAGATGTCGATGAATTCCTCAATTTCTGTTTAGCTATCTCAAGTTGATGTAATGCTAGCTGAATTTTAATCTTTTGATTCTCAACGACTTTACCCAATCTATAAATCTCCATCTCCAGATCTGTACTCTCAAGCTGATTAAAACCTTTTATAGGAGAATGAAGCTCTGATACCAATTGTTGGAAATACAATATTAGGAAAGCAAGATACTAAGAGGGGGGGGGGGGGGGAATCANATACTAAGAGGGGGGGGGGGGGTGAATCAGATCTTGAACTTTAATCACTTTAAAAAAAAATGATCCACAAACATATAAATATGTAATCAATATAATATCTCATAGCATCCATGACAGTAAATGAATAACACAATACACATAATTTGGTAACCCAGAAACCCAAATAGGTAAAACCAGGGTGGGGATGACACCCACAAATTCTTCACTACTGCAGCAATAAAGTGTTCCTATTAGGGCTACACAAGTTTGATTACAATATGCAATCTACCTGGTTAAAGGTCTACTTGGTTAGGAGCTTTAGATCATTACAATCTACCTTGTGAAAGGATTTCAACTTACAATAAAGTAAGCACTCTGCTAAGAGATTTAGAAAGGTCTACTAGAACCACCCTGTTAAGAGATTTCACCTGATACACTTGTTAGAATGTCTTAAGATATGATCCTTCGATATGCACTCTGATTCTGATAATGGATCTCCTCTTTATAATGCCTTTTCTAATCTTCTAATCTGATATGTCCTTACTCTGCTGCTCATTGCTCTTCTAATCTACTAGATCTATGCTTCTTATAAATAAAAACTCTTCACACATATCTCATGTATGTATGTACCTTCTCTTTGTGCTCTCCAATCACTCACTTATAATTAGGGTAAGAAGTAATCTTATTATACTCTTTGAATCTGGTGAATAGATCTAGATCAATGATCAAAAATAAAACTTATGCCTCCTAGGCATTCCAATTTTTTGATTGGCTTCATGCCATGCATAGGATAAAATAATTAAATGTGTAATTAACTCCATAGAGAATATTAAATGCTTCACATATGTTGGCCCAAAACACCCATAAGTCGGCCCAAACATATTACCTTAAATTTTGTGTTATATCTAACATGTATGCAAAACTGTCTTGCTCGACAATTAAGTCTTTGGTGCTCGGCATAGAATTTCTGGATAGCTCGACATCTATGATCTGTTCTTCTTAGCAACAAATTTTATAGGTAGCTCAACCTATACTATTTTAGCTTAGATGCAGTGGTAGCCGACCAAAACTGCCTGGATAGATGACTAAGTGTGGACACTAAATGATCAACAAAAACTTAGAGATTAACAGTTCCATGTATACTTTATGCCTTTTAGTTTTCTTAACCTGGGAATCTAGAACTTTATCAGCTACCAACTATGGTTTAAGAGGTAATATAGTATCCTCAACATCACCACTGAGTCCTTGACTGATTTGACTGATCTCATCTATCTTCTCTATGAACTGGATTAAGTCTTGTACATTGAACACCAAAGATATACTCAAATCTAATGATAAGTCTATCTTATAGGCATTGGCCCCATATTTGGCTAGAATTTTGCAAGGTCCCACCCTTTTCATCTGGATCTTGGTAGGGACACCTCTCTACAATCTTGACTTGTTCAAATGAACCATCACATAGTCACCCACTTCAAATTGAACATCTCTCCTCTTTTCATCAACTTTGGCCTTCAACTTTTGTTGACTATCTTGGATTTGCTTCTTGAGTTGTTCTTGTATCTCCTTCATAGTATGGGAGAAGTCCTCAGCATGTCCACTTCTATACTCCATACCTCCAAGATCCCTAAGCTCACAAACACCCCTTGGGTGCATCCCATAAACAACCTCAAATGAGCTTTTCCCTGTCATTCTATTGTTACTATCATTGTAAGCATACTCTTCTTGGGGATTGACTACATCCCATGTCTTCCCATACTCTTTAGTTAGACACCTTAATAGGTTACCCAACACCCTGTTAACCACCTTAGTTTGGCCATCAGTCTGAGGGTGGTAGGCTTAACAAAAAGACAAGTTGGTTCCCAATCTGCTCTACAATTTTTTCCAGAAATGGCTCATAAATTTCACATCCCTATCTAAAAATAAACTTAGGGACAAGCCATAAGTTCTCACAATCTCTTTAAAAAATAAATAAGCTATATGAATAGCATCATGAGTAGTCTTGCAGGGAATTAAATGTCCCATTTTACTAAATCTATCAACAACTACATAAATGCTATCATACCCTTGCTTGGTTTTGGGTAGACCTACTATAAAGTCCATTCTTACTCACTCCCATGGCCTTTTAGGGACTGTTAAAGGTTAATATAACCTTGTATTACTGATTCCTCTTTTATCTTTCATGCATATGACACACTACTCCACATACCTTGTAACATCTCTTACCAATTTTGGCCAATGGTAGAACCTTTGCACAAGCTCCAAGGTTTTGTTCATACCAAAGTGACCACTCAAACACCCATTATGTTTCTCCTATATGAGATTCTCTCTCATGGACCCTTTAGGTACACACAACTAATTTCCCTTAAACAACAATCCATTCTGCAAAGTAAAGTAAGAGAACTTGCTATGAAAATTATTCTCACAATCGACACATACCTTATAGGCTTCACCAAAATCCTCATCTACTTTGTAGAGATCTCTGAAACTATCAATTCCAATGCTATTCAATTGGATTTATTGGACTGTCAACAATCTCCTACTTAGTGCATTTGCAACCTTATTTAGTTTCCCTTTCTTATGCTTAATAGTAAAGGTGAATGCTTGCAAATACTCCATCCATTTCAGATGTCTATTTCTTAGTTTCTCTTGAGTATTTATGTAACTAAGGGCCTGGTTGTCAGTGAACACAACAAATTATTTGGGCAATAGATAATGCCTCCATTTTCTAAGGGACTGAACTAAAGCATATAGTTCCAAATCATAAGAAGAATATCTCTTCTTAGCCTCATTCAATTTTTCACTAAAGAAGGCAATTGGCCTAACTTCTTGACTCAATACACCCCCTACTACCATCCCACTTGCATCACATTCAATGGTGAACAATTTATCAAAGCTTGGAAATTGTAGGATAGGTTGAGTGTTGGAATTAATGGGAAGTAGTACTGAGAGGGGAGGGGTGAATCAGTTCCTCTAAAACTTTTAACACCTTTCTTAATTCATCATTAGTAATCATTTATTACTACATTACCGACCATTACTGTTGTTCTTTCTTATGCATATATTGTTCATTCATAATCTTTAATAGTTTAAAAAATTCATAGAAACATTCATGAAAGTAATAAACACATAACATAAGATATAATATCGTAGAAAACTCCTGTTAGGAAGTAAAAATTGCGGTGGGGATGATACCCAAAAAACTTCACTATCTGCAGAATGGAAGGGAGCCGGTTAAGGCTTACAATTTGATCACTTCTGATGATCTACCCTATTAGGAGTATTAAGGTGGAGTCTTTTTAAGATATACTCTATTAAGAGCTTTAGAAACACTGATTTAAGTGTGCACTCAGTTATGAGATTTACAATAGGATGGTTAAGCCCGCCTTTCTTGAAAGGATTTCTTATGTGTACTACACTTGTTAGAATGAGTACAAATGTTGACCTGATTGTATGCAATATACAATTTCTGATTACAAATCCATTAAAGCTCTTAGAATAATAATATCACCTTAAGTGATTGATGAATACCCTTTCTCTGCTCATCGGTAGCATGTGTTCTTGTTCTTGAAACTAATTTGATTCTTTTATGTCCTTATGCGTGAATTCTCTTGTCTAGTCTCTAGATGCTCTCTACGGCTACAATCTTCATTGAAAAATTTATTGTTTACAATAGATTGAGCATGTATTTATACAATTCTTTGACCTATCTTGGAATCACACATTATAATGTTAACTCTTAGATCCAAAGTTTACAACTTGACCTTGATCTTTAGTTTGCATGTTTTAAATCAGTAAAACTAATTAAAACAATATTAAATACATTTATTCCTCCACACATAATGGATTTAAAAGTAAATCAAGAATCTATAAATACAACTTCAGTGATTTATCTGACATGGAAAGTCAGATCCACTTTTTGCGGGATGTAACTGATTGTTGGTTCTTGATCGTCGGGTTGAACTTGAAGTCTGTCGGTGTTCCTTTATTGAACTGTTCATCAGGTTCCCTTTGTCTATCAAGTTCCTCTCTTTGATGTTTCTTTGGGTTGCACTGATGTTACTCATCGGGTACCATTTACCTTTTTGTCATCGGATAACACTAAATAGTGTTTGTCGGGTAACCTTGGCATCAGGTAGTGCTGTTCCATGTCTGTCGGTGTAGTGACAACCAATGGTGCAGATCATGTTTTTCCTTGTGTATACTAATGGAAAAATATAATGCCTTCAATCTCCCCCTTTGACATTAGTATCAAAAAATGATATGTGCACAATACTAAAGTGTTTAGTATGTACACCATGTTTATATCCTTGTCATTATATGACTCCCCCTAACTGTATGCATCAGTATAGTATAAGTATATGTACATGTATACTATACATTCTATGCTTGTTTCTCTATATGTACATATTATTTCCTTCTATTATTTCCCCTTTCTTTTGCTATACATTTTATTTCCACCTTTTAATTGAGGTGAGTGAACATATCAATTTCCCCCTTTCTTTGATACTTATGACAAAAATGTACAACTTATAATATGCCAAAATTGTGACAAAAATGTGCAACTTACAATGTGTCAAGTATATGGGAATGGGTTGTCTTGATATCTTCGAGCATTTTCTCCCATTTTTCTTTTAGTTGTTTTAGTGCCATGTGTTGTAGCTCTAGCCTTGCATGTATATCATAAATGCTGTCTAGGACAGATATTTTAGGGGTGGCAATTAATGTATTTGCCTCTATCACATGTTTTTGCAGGAGTGAAAGTGTTTGTAAGAGCTGAGCTTGAAGCTCATTTACCTCATCTTTGTACTTCATCTCTGCAATCTGTATGTCCTGTCTCAGTTTCTGAGCCTATTTGATTTGATCATTGTGCAATTTTATTGCTTCTTCATTATTTGTGAGACTTTGTGCACTCGACTTAAGATCAACATCAATTTGTGCTATCTGGTTGGTATACTCCTAAGTGAGTTGATCTAATGTACGCAATTTCTATATCGAGGTAATAGCTTCTAAGATAATTGGATCAAGTGTGCTTACCAATTCAGATAGCTTTACCTTTTTCAATGCCACTTCCTGGTTTATCTTCTCGGCTAGCTTGAACTCATACTTTTGTTCAAGTCTCTCTTCCATGACCTTCTCAGCATCTATGTTCTGAGATGTTATTGCATCTGTGAGTACCACCAATTGGTCAAGCATTGGGGTGGTCTGATCAATATCTATATCAGGTACAATTTATTGAAGTATTCCTCTTGCTACTTCCAATACCTTGGCCTCTTTTTCTGCTCTCTTTAGTTTGTCTTGAATGGCCTTTCTTTCACAAAGTCTTGCATATTTGGTCAATGTAGTTGGATCCAATGTCCTTGGATCACAAACTAGAATCTCAATGATTTCATCCAGTGTTACTAGATTCTTATGCTTTTTCTTCTTCTTCTTTGAGACTTTCAAGGATGTAGATGTATGAGCTACCATAGCTAGTTCATTTGTTCTCTTTGAAGTGCTTGGTGAAGGTTTTGAGGATGACGCTTCTTGTGTTTTTTGCTTGGGTGGCACCTGTCAATTTTGTGAAGATGTCTCTCCATCAACCTTGGGTGTCTCTACATATTTTTCTTCTGATTTCTTCTCCTTCTCATCTTGCTTTTCTTCTTCACCTTTTTCTATCCATGTGTCCTCTTTATTTTGATCAGCATACTTATCTGTCTGATCATCAGTTGCAGCTTTTTCTGCAGTTGTATCCTTTGTATTATTTGTGGTGTCTTTTGATTCTCCATCACCCTTGTCCTCGGGTGTTCTTGTGTCCTTTGCAATATTACCTTCCAATATGTTGATTGCCTTCATTAATATAGGCATGTTGCTCTGAGGTATAGCTTGGGCTGTATCAAGAGTGGTGTCCTGCTCATCGGTTTAATATTTTAGAGTAGTGACATCCTCATCTTTTTGTATCTCCTCTGTAGGGTTTGCTTCTGTTAAGTCCATGACTGATGTTTCCTACCATGTTTCATCAGCAATATTCATATCTTTATCATTTGATGTTTTCAAATCTTGTTGCTATCCCTGATCCTTAAGTGTAATGAATATTATTTCATCTTTCTTCTGTGGATCTTTATCAAAATCATAATTTTTGATGTCTTGAATGTCAAGACTATCCATAACTTTGTCCAAATCTATTGGCTCCATGTCTTCTGTATTGTCCACATCAATGCATTAAGGACTTGCATTATCTTTTTCCTCCTCTTTATGAGGTGTGTCGGTGAGAAGTAATTGTTCCTCACAACTTATTGACTCTATTGGCATATCAAGGAGTTGTCTCCATTTAGTTTCAGTCATTGTATCTAGCTCTATGAATTTATTTTCTAGCACTTTGTATGCCCTTATCTTGGCTAAAAATTTGATTGAGTGCTTCTTCATGATCTCTTTGATTTTTTCAATCTTAGATTCAGGAGGCATTAGTGTTACTAGTACCCTCTCCCTTGCTTCTCTCTCAGTGTGTAGAGCATATGACCATTGTTGAGATATTTTCTTACCCAGCTCTTTATGTATTTGATTGATGAATTTAGCTAGTACATATTTGAATTTTACCATTGACCTGATTATTGTGTGTTGAATTGATATGAGGACGCTTCTACTTTCTTCCCTTCAATCGCTCTATTTTTTGCTCTACTTTCTCTTCAAATTGTGGGTGCAAAATGAAGTGCTTCTATCGACTATTTATACACTTGCCCTAATTCAACAATAAATGCTTCAATGACTCCTCAGGTCATAAAGACAGAGTCCGTCAGGAAGACTTTCACAATCATCATCGGTGATGTTTGAGGATGCTCATGATAGCTATTACCAATATTGCTTTTACCGATAGATATCGGTATTCTATCATGACAATTTTGTGACTTTGCTTTCTTACCGACGGGTGTCGGGTTACATTGGTAACTTAACCATTTTATGTGTTGACCAAAATTTTTTGGTAAGTGTAAACACCTCATCCATTATGTTCATCGATGATTTTTGGTATGTGTATGCCAATGTGGTTGTTTTATCAGAATTGGAATAAGTAACATAATATGCATCTTTATTATGTAGATTTTGACTATCTATCAATTTGTATAATGGAATTTATGCAAAATATGACTTGGTATAGTGCAGTTCCATACTTACTTGTTCAACTCAAGTGGGGGTGGTGATGTCACTAGATCCATTGGATGGGGTGTCACCATTTGCATTGCTTGGTCCAGCTTCATCATTACTTGAAGCTTTTCTCCACATTTTATCTCTAGCCCTCTAGATATCTTCAATGGTGTTTCCATTGGGATATATGCTTGTCTCTGTTATTCGGTCTTTGAAATCTTTCTTGAGATGGCCAACTTTGTGACAGTGTAAGCATGCCATTCCGGGGTTTGACCAACCTCTAGACCTTTTGGTCCATGCTCTCATGTAGTTTGCAGCAATGTGACCATATCTACCATATGCTGTACAGTTTGTCCAAGTATTGTAATCCCATACATATTGATTACCGATTCTCTTTGGTTCATAAGGAGTTTCTTGACCTTTTGGCTTCCATGCTTTCCTTTTCTTTTTCTAGCATTCTTCAGATGTGTGCCCATTCATCTTGCATGTAGGACAATATTTGTCCATGTAGGTTTCCTTCTTTGGCTATTCTATCTTAGTCTTGCATTCATAAGCCTTATGTCCTTTCTTGTTACATTTATAATAGAATCCTATGAGTGTAGATGTAGATTTAGGAATACATCTCATTTTACCTTGGCATACATTTGATGTGTGCCCTTGCTTTCCACAGTGCTTGCATGTCATCTTTCTTGGTCTTGGATTTTCACAAACATTCTTTGGATTGACTTGATTTGATTATTCTCCATTTTCAGTAAATCCTAAACCATTGTTGCTGTTGGCTCTTCATTTTCCTTCAAGAAAATCATCCATTCTCTTATTTCTTTCTTCAGCCTTTCTGATAACTTCATTATGTTGTTGCTGAATTCTAACCTCATGCTTTAGTTTTTCATTTTCTTCTCTTAGTTCATCAATATCCTTCACTCTTTCAATGAGTTCTATATTCATTATGTTTGCTTCTTGACTCATTAGAATAATCTGATTTGTGATCTCATGGTGATGCTCAGCATGTCTTTGAATTTCCAACTCCTTCTCTTGTAGCTTTTATATGATCTTCCTTCTGTCATCAATAACAAGTGCTCTTTATGTTTCAGCTTGCCTAACAGAACTCATCACATCAATCATTCTTACCATATAGCTCTCTTGACTGATTTGCAACATCTTTATTTTCTCTATCAGATGTTGATTGATCTCCTTTAGATTTGTGATGTTCTCTTTTGATGGATTTGATGTATTACTTGGATTTGATCCCGAGGATTTAAAGAAATATGGAATCTCTTCTTCTTGATAATATTTTTCATTGTTCTGGGTAGCCATACCTTTCCTCTCATTCAACAACTCTCTCATCTTGATTCTATCTTCTTTATACTATTCATAGAACATCTGTATCTCAAGCATTTTATTCTCAATATTCTTATCAAGTTTTTACTTCTCCATTGTATGATCTTTTCTCTTAAGCCTTTAAGCTTTTTCTTGAAGAGACTTAGCTCTGATACCAATTGTTGGAATTAATGGGAAGTAGTACTGAGAGGGGAGGGGTGAATCAATACCTCTAAAACTTTTAACACCTTTCTTAATTCATCATTAGTAATCATTCATTACTACATTACCGACCATTACTGTTGTTCTTTCTTATACATGTATTGTTCATTCATAATATTTAATAGTTTTCAACATTCATAGAGACATTCATGAAAGTAATAAACACATAACACAAGCTATGGTATCATAGAAAACTCCTGTTAGGAAGTAAAAACTATAGTGGGGATGGCACCCACAAAACTTTACTATGTGCAGAACGGAAGGGAGCCGGTTAAGGCTTACAATTTGATCACTTATGATGATCTAACTTGTTAGGAGTATTAAGGTGGAGACCTATTAAGATCTACTTTGTTAAGAGCTTTAACAACACTGATTTAAGTGTGCACTCAGTTATGAGATTTAAAATAGGACGGTTAAGCCCACCTTTCTTGAAAGGATTTCTTATGCGTACTACACTTGTTAGAATGAGTACAAATGTTGACCTTGTTGGTGCTATTTCATGTTTGAAATATGCCTTATAAAATTTTGAGGTCCCCTATCATTCATGTTATCCAAGGGTTTAAAATCATGGTTAAAAATTGTTCTCATGCCTCTGCAAATTCTGTTCTAACCATTGACCTAGTTGAAAATGTTGAAAAATCCTTGTGTCATGTCTCCTAGTGCAATTTCGGTCATAAAAACTCTAAGCGCTAAAATATCTTCTAATTTCATGTTACCATTTTCACTTAAGTTATGTCTCTAATGGGTTCATTTTGAGTGGTCATGTTTATTAAAGTTGTCGATCCTAACACCGAGTATTACATTATTCCTTTAATCCCAAGTCCACTGCAATTTTAATTAAATTCATTATATACTAGGCATTTCTTTTTTGATCCGATGGATCACTTAATGACTTAATATCCAAGATGCACGACATCTATTGATTAAGTAATTAAGTCTGAGTGATGTGTGTCCTAGTGGGGCTGGTGGTCATAAAGATTCTCAACTAAACAATGGGCAAGTCATGAAATAATCGATGATAGACTTAATTGCTTAAAGGAAAAGTGTGCAACATCTAATGGATAAGAGATTAAGTGGTGTTGACATATGTCAAGGGAAGTGATGTGGGTCTAGATGTAGATAAAATAAAGGTGAATAAAGCTTGGAAAGATCTAACGGTGGGCTTAATTTCTTATACTCAAGATGATCGACATCTATCAGTCAAGCCATTAAGTGGTGTTGACATCTGGTAGCTGGTGGACCCAGATATTCAGAGCTAGCAATAATTAAAGAACCGTTAGCTTGTTTTTCATCTGACAGTTAGCTTAATGGCTTAATTGCAAAGTAATCAATATCTAGTGTTAAAGACATTAAGCGGTGCTAATGCGTGTCCTAGTGGGACCAACTGAGTTTGTAAAGGTGGAGTTAAAGGAACATCATCTATAGAAAATATTGACGGTCAGCTTAATCACTTGGAGGTAAAGTGCCCAGCATCTAATGGGTAAGTGATTAAGTCTGAGTGATGCGTGACATATAAAGTGGGTCCAATACAGTGTGGAAGTTGTGTTAATAAGGTTGCAAGTGTAAAAGAATCTGATGGTTCACTTAAATGCTTAAAGGTAAAGTGCTCAAAATCTAAGGGATAAGCAGTTAAGCAGTGTTGACACGTGTCCAAAGTGAACAGTTATTTCTAGGAAAATAAGATAGCCATCAGATGAAGAAGGTAATGTTTAAGATCTATAGCTTAAATTCAAAGTTGTTAAAATGAGTTGCAGAGATCTGTTAAGCCATGAATTTGAAGTTGGTGAATTGATTGCAGAACATGTGGCCACTCTAGTTGAATTAAATTCGAATGACTAATTTGATTGAAGCTGTAAAGATGGTTAATTCAATTTGAAGTCACAATAATTCCCCAAATTCATTTGAGGAAAAAATAGAATTATAGAGATATTCAGCTCCATGTGATAAAATTGCAGAACGGGTAAGTTTTCTCTGATTCAACAACGTTCAGGTTCCTAGTAAGACTTTCAATTCAAAAGGCTTTGAGATTTATCATTTCAAAATATGAATTTCATCTTAGCAAAAGGCCTTAGGTTCAGAATGGCCCCTAGGATTGAAATTTCTGGAGAAGTAGATTACCAAAAGAGAAATGTTAGGGAGGATGTTTTGCAACAATTGAAAGGATCTGTGGGAGATGCGACCCAAAACAAGAGAATAGTTCCAACACATCCTCATTTCAAACTAGGAGAAGGCTTGTATGATTCGGGTAGATGGGCAAAAGATGTTAAAACCAATTTTAATGGTCTTACTCTCTTTAGAAATGCATATAGCCAAAGAAATTCTCCTACCCCAGATTGTAGCATATGGGACTTGGATGTAGGTAAGATGATAGTTCTTAGGGTGTTTATGGATACAGATTTGTTCACTCTGATTGCCAACACTTATGACAAAGTATCTAGGGTTTTTAGGGATACAAAGGGAAATGTGTTGTTGACTGTTTTAGCTGATGAAATCAGAAGAATATTCAAGTTGAGTGATACCTCAATACAAATGGATGATATTGACTTTGAATAATTTAAGGAAGTATACCAAACCCAGAGGGAATATTATAGAAATGAGGCTTTGAAAGGGTAGTTTAACAAGATTGGAGACTTGATTGTAGTAGGGCGTAACACACTAGAGCCATTCAAGTTGGATTACTTCAATGAAAAAGCTAAGAAAATGTATAGTGCCCTGTGCCAGGTTCTAGGAAAAGATGAAGAAATAAAAATGCTTGTCCACATAATACTCATGGTGGTTCAGTTTCTACATCCCCACCTGTTAGTAGTTTTTGACTTTGCGTCTTACATTGCCCAACAAATGCATGAAGGTTTGGCAGGAATCCATGACAACAACATACTTAAACCAATGGGATGGTATTCCCTTAGGATGCACATGTTCTTGTCCAACAATGCTGATTTCTTTGAGGAAGAGATGGAATTGACTAAGTTCTAGGGTAATGAAGATTTGCATGTTCAGATGTGGAGTGTTGATCTATCATGGGATAGAAAAGAAGCTAGTTATGTTTACTTTGATAGGGTTTTTGCCACTAGGCTTAGGTCATTTTTGTGCAATCAAAATGCCAGGGTCCACACTAATATGATGAACCTTTTGAGACCAATGGAGTTTTCCCCAGAATTGAAGATTACCCATAATTGGGGAGATTTGATTTTGTACCTTTTTTCTATAGTAATAAGGGTTTATGGATTTAGGGGAACCCCTAATGTGCTACCCTACAGGGTCCCTCTAAAGATTGGGATAGTAGAGATTACAAGACAATTGGGTGGACTACACAAGGAAGCCCTAGTGGGAAAAATGAAGGGAAACATTTTCCCTACCCTCACCAGAGCCCATCATTTCATCATAACAAAGGGTGGGTGGACACAATCTGATAAGTATTTTGAACCTTATCACTTAGAAACATCTGTATCCAGGTGTGCAGATAATGCAAATTTTATAATGGGTATGTTCAGAAAAAGAACCAAGTGCTTAACATTGGAGCATTAGTTTAATTACCCTGAGGATATTATCAAAATTTTTTTTGACCTAGGTGACCAGGAGATTAGGAAAGAAAAATGGCTGGTGTACAAGAAGTCGT
Source organism: Thuja plicata (assembly GCA_018584345.1). NCBI lineage: Eukaryota > Viridiplantae > Streptophyta > Pinopsida > Cupressales > Cupressaceae > Thuja > Thuja plicata. The sequence continues at coordinate 122,337 of MU213248.1, read as the reverse complement.
TGGACTTTGTACATAATTTTGACAAATCTTATGATCCTCTGAAGGAGTTTTTCCCTTGGGCCAAGAAAATTGAGTCTTTGATGACTTTATTTGAGGGAATCATGCAAACCCTAAATGAGAAGAAACAAAGGATAATGGAAGCTGAGCCAAAAAAGGCTCATGCTATTTTGAGCAAACTTCAACAAGGAAGAGTAGTTCCACCAGGGGATTATGTAGTATACAAGAGGAGAGGGTACACTACTATCATGCCCAAAGTTGATAAACCTCCTCAACATAAAGGAAAGAGGCCAACAGGTACTAGTGCCCAAGAAGTTCCCTCTCCCAAGAGACAAAAAGTGGAAGGAAAAGAGAAAGAGAGTGAGTTGTATTCTTCCTCCCAATTCCCTATGCATTTTGATGACCAAGCCATTGCTAAGAAATTGGTTCAATTGAGGAACACTGGTGAAGTTTTTGTTACAGCCTAGGAGTTGGAAGAAGGGATGTCAGAGGCACCTAGGCATACAACTACTGACCTCACAGTGGCAGAATTCAAAGGTAAAGAACTAGACCCTGTGACTAAGCAAGCCAGTGAGGAGTTCTTGTTAGATGAAAACTTTGTCAAGACTAGGGCATTCATTCAGTTTCTATGGAGAATTCACATTGATGAATTCAATGATAAATGTCAAAATTTACAGGAAGCTCATCCCAATTATACTAAAGACGATATAGAAAAGGAGGTTAAGCAGGAGCTAGTGTCTAGATTTGATAAGATCACCCTTGAAGAGGGTAGATAATTAGTCAAGAAATAGGGAGTCCTCATCCTACCTCAGTGGGACTTAGCTGATGCAGTAGTCTTTGATGCTGTCAAAAAAGAGGAAACACTATTGAGCATTGCTGGGACATCAATTGGTGCCTAGTTTAGTGAAGATCATGTAGCCTTGGAAATCTGGTCATTGAAGAATAAAGATAAAAGAAGATTAAAAGAAGATGATAAAATTGAGGATTCAGGAAGCCTCATTGTCAAAAGAGTTTTTGATACTTCAGGAACTGAGGAAGCAAACCTTGTCTTACAAATAGCTAACCTAAACCTACGGGTGGCTGAGAAGGAGAAAGAGGCTTATAATATCCTAAATTAAAAGTATGAATTTGTATTGAAGGCCTATAATGATGAAAGGGTTAAGTCCCTACAAAAAGACAACAAGATAGCAGTTCTGGAAGGGAGGCAGACAGTTCAATTAATGCCCCAAGTGATGATTACTCAGGGACCTCACCAACCCTCCTCATCCAGTCCATTTGTGACTTATCCCCCATCCCCTGCACCCTTAAGTCCTACTACCCAAGAGGTAATTGATGCTAAGAGAGAAGAGCTAGAAGCTGAAAAGAACATGCCGATTAATGAAAGATCAAGGTTGGAGGAAGAAGGCAAGAGGGATCTTGAGGACTCCCCTGCATAGAAAGAAGTTGAGGAATTGGTAAAGCAGAGGTGTTATGATAAAATAAAATCTAACCTCAAGAGGTGTGATGGTGAAGCTAATATTTCCAACCTTTATTTGATGGGAAAGAAGATTGTTAGCATGATTAGCAAACATGATGAAGATAAAGAGCATTGTGACTTGATAATTGATAATTGGAAGGGGAAGAAAGCCCATGTAAAATATTTATATTCTACCTCAAAGGAACAAAATAATATTGATATCATTTTGACAAGGACCTACAAATGCCTTAAATTGATGGCTGACCTGGATATCAAAAAGAATATGATCATCAAAAGGATAGAGACCTTAAGAGGTGAGTTCTCTAGAGACAGATATGACATGTTTCCCAATATGTTCAAAAATGATGGAAACATAAAAAATGAAGCCCTATGGCTAAGGCAATTGAATGAAGAACTAACCAACAGGACAAACAATATTATTACATTAGAAAACATAGATTGGTTTGTGTTAACTGTTGACATTCTCAACAAGTCCAGGGCATTTTTTGAATCTTGGGAATAAGAGATTGAAAAGGCCAGTACTGATTGGGAGGAGTTTAACAACCAGAAAGATGAGGTTCTCAACTTTAGTTGGCCAGATGATGAGGTTTTTACCACCTAGATTAGCAAGTATGGTATTGTCACTCCAATAACAGAAAGGAGTAGTATAGGAGTGACAACAAACACTAGTGATGCCTAGCTATCTGAACGAAGGAAAGTGAAAGTTTTTCATCAATATAGATTAAAAATCCTAGATCATAAGGAACTAACAACCTCAGGGTAGTTGCAAGCATTCAGGCGGTCATAAGACAAAGGATTGCATAACTTGTAACAAAGAACTGTTATTCTCTCCACCTAATTTTTGTCTCATCTGTGAAATGTATGTTTTGTCCTATAGCCTAGTCATCAAAAACTTGTTGCATCCTTATTTTCCAAAAGGATTCCAAGATGACTAGGAATATCTATAAATAGCAAGTTGTAATATTTTGAAGAGGATGGTAAAAATAAAATTGCAAGGTAGACTTCTAAAATTGTGTCTAGGCTTTGGTTTTGAATCAATTTGAATGTACTGAGATCAGGCTTATATTAATAAAATACAATGGAATCTCCATTTTTATACTAATGATGTCTTTTTGAATTTACTATTGGCTCTTGTATGTTTAATTTGTAAGGCATCTTAAATATACTGGTTATAAGATAGCTATGTCATTGTTTGTGAGTTACTTTCAACGAGAGTTTAAATCTTGCAGATAATCACAGAGGGTTAGGGTTTATACAGGAATTTGACACAGGGGTGTGAGGATGAAAAGATAGTTTGTAAGGCATTCCATTTGAGGTTTTATTTGTATTTCAATTAATTATCCCTGGTGTATGTATGTTTTATTCTGACTCTATGACCCATGATTAGGCACTGGCCAAAATGCTGACAAGTGGTTGTTATCATCAATCCAATATTAATCAGTCTTTATATTTCTATTATCTTAAGTACATGTATAGCTTATTGTATTTAGTACAATTCATTTTAGTGATTCCTTGAAGAGAGAATCAATAGGTTAGCCTTCCTAAGCCTGGTGGCTTAAAAAGAAGAAGGATCATGAATCCTTAATCCACTGTTAGAATTACTGAAAGATAGTACTCTGTTAAAGGTGCACCCGCTTGGGTTTGTGGAGCCCAAAGTATAGAAGGATGTTCATCCTTGTTAATTAGCCTTTTCCATGTGAGAATCTAAATTGGGAATTAAAGAGTCAAGCATTCACTGCTACATACTGATTCTACAAGAAAAATAGCTAACAAACCTGGCTGTATGCAATCTACAATTGCTGATTACAGATCCATTAAATCTCTTAGAATAATAATATCACCTTAAGTGATTGATGAATACCTTTTCTCTGCTCTTTGGTAGCCTGTGTTCTTGTTCTTGAAACTGATTTGATTCTTTTCTATCCTTCTGCATGAATTCTCTTGTCTGGTCTCTAGATGCTCTCCGTGACTACAATCTTCATTGAACAACTTGCTATTTACAATAGATTGAGCATCTATTTATACAATTCTTTGACCTATCTTGGAATCATGTATTACAATGTTAACTCTTAGATCCATGGTTTACAACTTGACCTTGATCTTTAGTTTGCATATTTTAAATACGTAAAACTAATTAAAATAATATTAAATACATTGCTTCCTCCGCACATAATGGATTTAAAAGTAAATCAAGAAGCTATAAATACAACTTCAGTGATTTGTCTGACGTGGAAAGTCAGATCCACTTTTTGCGGGATGTAACTGACTGTCAATTTTTGGTTGTTAGGTTGAACTTTAAGTCTGTCGGTAATCCTTTATTGAACTATTTGTCAGGTTCCCTTTGTCTATTGGGTTCCTCTCTTTTTTGTTTTGTCAGGTTGCACTGATGTTACTTGTCAGGTTCCATTTAGAAATTTTCACCGGATAACACAAAACAGTGTTTGTCGGGTAACCTTGGCGTCGGGTAGTGCTGTTCCTTGTCTGTCAGTGTAGTAACAATCGATGGTGCAGATCATGTTTTTCCTTGTCTATACAAATGAAAAAATATAATGCCTTCATTGAGTAGCTACTTTTTTCTTCAACATATCAAAGGCTTTCTCTTCTTCTAAGGTCCACCTAAACTTATTTTTGACCCCACCCTTAATAGTATCTAGTAATGGTGCACATATCCCATTGAAATTCCTAATAAATTTTCTATAAAACTGTGCAGGGCGATTGAAAATTCCTACCTTAGTGGATGTGGTAGGTGGAGGCTAGTTTAGGATAGCTACAACCTTGCTTGGTCCATCTTTAAAGACCCTTTGGACACTACAAAGCCCAAATACATTAGTTCTTGCTTGAAGAACTCACATTTCTCAAGATTGATATCCAATTTATCTTCATGTAATCTTTGCAAAACTACCTCTACATGTTTGACATGCTCCTCCCTTGTCTTGCTAAATATTAGTATATCATCAAGATATACCACTACAAACTTCCCTGTGAAGTCTTTGAGTAATTCACTCATGAGCCTCATGAATGTGCTCAGAGCATTAGAGAGGCCAAATGGAATTACAAGCCATTCATATAACCCATCTATGGTCTTGAATTCTATTTTCCATTCATCACCTTCCTTCACCCTGATTTGGTGATAACCACTTTTTAGATCCATCTTGGTAAAATACATTGCCCCTCCAAGGCAATCCATGAGATCTTTAATCCTAGGTATAGGTAACCCATACCTTATTGTAATTTTATTTATTGCCCTTGAATCTATGCAAAGTCTCCATTTTCCTCCCTTCTTGGGTTCCAACACAATCAGGACTACACAAGGGCTTATACTCTTCTTAATCAAGCCTTGATCCAAGAGTTCTTGCACTTGTCTTTCTACCTCCAAGTTCTGATCAGGAGTAAGTTTGTATGCTGCCTTATTGGGCAGAGATGCACTAGGCACAAAGTCTATTTGGTGACTTATTACCCTCTTAGGTGGTAGGGTTGCAAGAGTACCTTCACTCACTATATCTTTGTACTTCACAAGTAGTTCTTATACCTTTGGTGGTAATGGCTCCTTGACTATTTTTCCTTCCTCTTTGGGTATTATCACAATGGCATAACCTTCACTCTCATCACCCTTGATATCCTTCACAAAATCCTTTCCACTACACAACATGACATTAGGAGTCTTGGACTGTGGCTCTTCATATTCTCGCAAAGACTGAATCTTGAAACTTCTTCCCCCTTTCTTAAATGTGATGGAATTCTCCTTCCCATCATACACTACCCCATTGTCAAATTGCCAAGGCCTTCCTAACAGAAAATTGCAAGCATCCATTGGTAGAATGTAACAAAGTAGCTTATCCTTGTATCCTGCTATTAAAAACTCAACCCATGTTTTCTCATTTACCAATACACTTTGGCCTTTGTTGAGCCATGTTACCTTATAGGGATTCACATGGGGTATTTTAGCTAGCTTGAGTTTCACTACTGCCTCCTCTAAGATGATATTATCTGTGGATCCAGAGTTCAAAATCACTTTACAAACCTGCCCAAGGATTTTACATATGATCCTAAATAAAGCCCTCCTATGTTTGGGCTCATCCTTGATTGGTTGTCTTATCAGTACTCTCCTAAACATTAGGTTCTCACCCATCTCTGAATCTAGAAGGTCAATCTTAGGTGCTTTGACACTTGAAGTGTCCTCATGAGCATACACAACCCTTTTGTCACTGTTTTCTACAGTAGGCTTGTCTGGACATCTATAGGCTGGATTATACGTTGGATGAACTAATTGTCCACAATAATAGCACTTCATAGTTGCAAAGTATGAACTATTCCTACCTCCTCTTCCTCTACTAGGACCACAATGATTACCGCTACCTCTGTTATAGCCACCTCTTGGACTGCTTTTAGTATTTTTCTTTGTTAACTTGTTTTCTCCTTGTGACCTTTTCTCACTACCTCTTCCTTGGTAGCCTCCACTTTTACCCCTTTGGTCTCTTCCTCTACCTCTATTATTCTTGAAGCTAGAGTCACCTTTCTTCTTTTTCTTCTCCTCCACTCTTATGGCTAATTGATGACACTTCTGTATTGTAGTTGGTGTCCATAGGCTAATCTCCTGTTGGATGTTCCATTTCAATCCACCCAAGCATCTAGCCACTTTGATTGACCCCTCTTCTTGTAGTTTAGACCTCAGACACAATATTTGGAATTTGTTAGTGTATGAGGCAACATTTAGGTCTTTTTGTTTCAAATTCTATCTTTTTCTATGAAGTTGGATCTCATAGTCTTCTGGGAGATAATTATCCTTCAGCTTGGTCACCATTGCATTCCAATTTTATATGGGTTGCTTCCCCATTCTTACCATCTCATCCTAAAGGTATTTCCACTAGGTCAAGGCTGACCCTCTGAGTTTGGATTTGGCTACCTTAAGCTTTTGGTCTTCAGTCACACCCTCACACTTGAAATGGTTCTCCATTCCCTCTATCCAATCCATGACTACTTTAATTTCCATCTTTCCACTAAACAAAGGTATTCCTTCTAATGATTTTCCACCTAATTCTTTGATGGCCTTAAATAATCTCTCTTCATTCAAGACAGGGTCTAGTTTAGGAATGATGTCTTCCTCAATAACCTTCTTACCCCTATCACTACTTTCCATCCCTTCTTTGCTTCTAGTTGCCTCATTAGCAACTTCTTCTAGCCTTATCCTCATTCCTAATAAGGATTCCTCAAGGAGTTGGTTATTATCCTTTTTCTCATCAAATTACTTAGCTAAATCTCCATTTTTCACCATCTTTGACTCTCCTACTGATTCACCAGTGGTTTTAAACATACACTAGCTTCCCAAGTTTCTCAACTTGCTCTGATACCAATCTGATGTAGACACTAGTCTTTCTCTTTCCCTAAACTCTTCTAGGGTTTCTTAAGGCCACTCTTCTGACCCATTAGGGTTCTTATCTTACCCTAATATCCTAAGGAATCTCCACTCAAGATCATTCTCCTTCAACTAGTGAACACCAATCAAGTAGAACAAAAACTCACCATAGCTCCTCCAAGGATCTTGCTAGCCTTTCTTGCTCCATCTACACAAACTTCACAAACTGACCCAAGATAATCAGTAACCACTCCATAGAGAGAAGTAGAGATTTTAGGGTGTTACCAAGATCCTTTTCAATTCCTGCAAACACATTTCTCATTGGAACCCTAATTGATTTCCATGAAACACAACAATTTCTTCCCAAATAGGCCTATACACAATTAGGCCTAATTAGGCTCTTTTTCTGCAATAACTCACAAAAATTCTTAAAAAGTATGAAAATAGACATAGGATCCAAATACCCTTTATCAAGACACTAGAGATGTTCTAGGTATCGGGCTTCCAAGATGTCCATACAACCCTGCCTACAATTAAGTCTAAAATTTAGGGTTTTAAGGCTTTCAAAGCCTGTCTAACAGAAACCTTGTTCTTACCACCAAGAATCATTCATTAAATATTCCCATTAAAATTTGGACTTGAAAAAACATAACCCTACCCCTCTTTAAGCTTTGACTGAAGAAATGAATGATTTCAATCCTCCAAACTAGCTCTACCACTGCTGGTGATCCCTAGCCATGCATCTCTGGCTCGCCTAGGGAATCACCTTATAAATATCTTCCATGCTTCCCTGGGCCCCTCCTTCACTATACATAATGTAAATGGAGTCACCTCCCAAATCCCAAAGGCTCATGCAAGTTCCATGGTGGGAAGTGGACTTATGACCCCATTTTCCCAAGATGCCTGATTTAGGCCAACGATCATGCATAAACCAAAATAATCTACAAAAGAAACTAGATCAATGAAAAATAGTAAAATAAAATCACAAAGAATCCTAAAACATGCTAATCCAACATAATAAAAATGTACTGTAGATGATTCAATCCATCTTAACACCAAATGCTCAGAAAACACTCAATCTGCAACTGTTATTGAATTATACAGCCCATACACTTTCTGACACAATGAGTCCAACCCCCTTCAAAGGTTGAGGATGGCCTTAAGTAGTTGAAAGAGAAAAAAAATTATCTATTTCAGATAGTTATCTAACCACTTTCTCTAATTTGCAACTTTTCAACAAATGTTGTCAATGACAACATTGACAACTTTTACATTTTTGTGGATTTGCTCACTAACCTTGGTCAAAAGTCCACCAATATTCACCAAATGCCTATCTAAGGTGTTGTAACAATGAAATAGGACCACAAGTCCCTTACTTGTCCAATTTAACATCATAATGGACAAAACACCCTATTTGACCTAAATGGACCACTACTTGCAAAAGAGGTCTCTAATGACCTATTAAGGTATCCTATCCTCACACACCACACACTAGGACTAGATTAGTCCCCTTATTACTCTAGTGGTTTGGCTAGAATAACTACAAGCCAAAAACATCAAAGAAACCCTATGTCACATTGCATATCATAGCCCTACCTAGGTGCTCCTGCACTAATAAGTTGTATATGTGAACATATCATACTATTTTAGTTTAACCAGTGATTTAGAAAATCTCTTAACTGAGCTGGATTTAAAGATCCTTTCTATATTGAGATACATCCTAAGGAGTATAAAAAATTTTGATCATGAAGATAACATGAGATGCTAGATACCTATTGACAGACCAAGTGAGTGTTTGATCAAGGAAGGTAGCATACAGATGCTTGATATAATGTGACCGACTAAAATTTTAAATCCTGTAACAAGGTCACACCTAACAATGTGTTTGTAACCTTTAATAGGGTTGGCTCTTCACCGAGATCACTTCAGAAGAGTGAAAATTTTGGGTTATTGGTCCCAAGTTTTTTTTCCCTTAATAGGGTTTCCACATTAAAATCCATGTGTTAATGTGTTTATGAGTCATTACTTTAGTGTTTTTCATTACGCTTAACTTAATTGGATTGATCGATATACTCTAGATAATTTACTTTCTTTCAGTAAATTAACAGACTGCTACTCGGTAAACATACAGTAGAAGGTTTTACAAAGCATTTCGAGCAGTAGTAATTTGATATAAGTATTTGGAGGAATTCATCTTATAGGAGTGAAGATAAATAGAGGCTTAATATTGTGGTACTAAGTTTTTGGGTTGATTATTGGAATATTTTTGAGTCCATTGATTCACCCCCCCTCTCAATTATTACTAAAAATTGGTATTAGAGGTTGTGTTCTTAGAAAGGGAGTTTAACAGCTCAAGCAAAAGAGCACAAGATGAACAGACGAGATGTGCCCAAGTTGAATAAAGACAACTTTGCATCATGGCAAAGAAGAATAAGAATCCACCTATCAGGTATTGGAAATGATATTGTTCAATACTTAGATACTGAATATGTGTTTCCTACAGGACCTCACACTCTTGAGCAATTAAGAGTAAAGCATGAGCATAAATTCATGATGATAGAACTTGCATAATCACTCTTTGATGCTGAGTTTGAAGATGTCAAAACCTGCACCTCTGCAAAGAAAATGTGGGATAAGTTCAAGCTTGTACATGGAGGAGATGCCAATGTACTAAGAGAAAAGGTAGAAATCCTAAGAGGGAGGTTTGATGACCTAAGGAAGAAAGAAGGAGAAAAAATTACTCAGTATAGATGTAGAATCAAAGAGGTAATAAATGCTATTCGAGGAGTTGGAGCTGTACTTGAAGAAGAGATAGTGGTAAGAAAAATCTTAAGAACCTTATTTCCTGTTTATGCTATTAGAGCTTCTTCTAGTCAAGAAATGAGAGCAGTCGCAAACAATACAGGTACTCTAGATAGTCTAATTGGTAGACTAATTTCATTTGAGATGAACAAATTTGATAATAGTGTCTTACCATCTATAGAATCTGCATTCAAATCTTCTCTAAAGATAAGTAGCTCAAGTCATAGACATGCTATTAGAAATGATAGTAAAAGTAATAATGAGGATCAAGGACTTGATGAAATTGAAGCACTAATTGTAAGAAGATTGTAGAGAGGCAAAGACAAATACAAAGGTAAATTACCACTTGTATGTTTCAATTGTAAAGAGGTTGGACACTTTGCGGCAAGATGCCCAAACCAAAGAAAAGATGATAGAGGAAATGAAAGATCATATGAGAAGAAGTTTGATAAAGGTGAAAATAGAGATTACCGAAGCAACTGACAATCTGACAAGAGAGATACTTGAGACTACAAGGACAAAGGGAAGAAAGCTTGTTACCTAGCTGAGACCAGAGCTGATGACACTAACACCGAATCGGAAGAAGACATCAAGATGGTATTTGTAGCCATGAAGGATGACTCAGATGAAGATGACAAAAGGTATGTAGAAACTCCACTCATATCTAAAGTTAGTAAAAATGATATTTGGATCATAAATAGTGGATGCACTCACCATATGATGAGTGATAAATTTTTTTTTGAGGTTTTTGAATACAATAATGGTGGTTTAGTGGGAATGGGAAACGATATACCTTGTCCAGTTGAAGGTAAAGAAACCATAATGTTGAATAACTTGATAAAATGTGAAAATGCCTATTGGGTAAAAGGACTAAATTATAATTTTTTAAGTGTCTCACAGCTGAACAATTCAGGTCATAGAGTAGCATTTGAAAATAAGAAGGCAAAGATCTATAATGAATCAGGAAGATTGATTGGTACCGGTGAGCAGACAAAAGGTAACCTTTTCTATCTTGATGACACTAAAACCACTTGTTTGATGGCTAGAAATGAAGACATATGGTTGTGGCACAAAATATTGTGTCATGTGAACTTTGAAAACATGATAATGATAAGAAACAAAAGGAATATTAGAGGCTTACCGAGCATGACTAAGCCCAAGCACATCATGTGCAAGAATTATCAAAAAGGTAAGATGGCAGAGTCTAGTTTCAAGAGAAAAACCCATACATCTACTATAATTCTAGAATTAGTCCACACAGATATATGTGGACCCATGAGAACAAAGAGTTACTATGGAGATAGGTATTTTATTCTCTTTGTTGATGGTTTTCTAGAATGATGATAGTCATGTTTTTAAAAGATAAATCAGAAGCATTTAAGATGTTTAAATGGTATAAAGCAATGGTAGAAAATCAAAGTGAAAAGAAATTGAAATGCTTAAGGTTAGATAGAGGAGGGGAATTTACTTTAGAAGAATTCACTCACTATTGCAATGAGCATGGAATTAAATGATAGGTTTCTGCACCGAGAACACCATAGAAAAATAGAATTGCTGAAAGGAGAAACAAATCAATTATTGACTGTGCAAGAACATTGATGATTGAGAAAAGCATCACTCAAACTTTTTGGAGGGAAGATATCAGTACTGCTGTCTACACATTAAATAGATTATAATTGAAGGACACAAATAAGACACCCTATGAGTTTTGGTATGGTCACACACCCAATGTAAGTTACTTCAAAATATTTGGTAGTCAATGTTATATATTGAAGGATGAAAGAAATGGAAAACTTGAATGCAAAAGTGAAGAAGGTATCTTCCTAGGGTATTCAACCAAAAACAAGGCTTATAAATGTCTTAACAAGTCATCTAGAAAAATCATTAAAAGTGCAAATGTGAAAATAGATGAATTTGCAGAAAAGAATGACAAGGAAAGAAAAAAGGAACCAAAGGACTACAACAAGTTTGTTTATAGAGAAACTATCACTCTACCTGAGCAACAGTGTGTTGCTCCCGAGCATTAGAATATTGCACTTGAGCATCAGGCTGTATCTATCAACAATCAGGATAATCCTCAAGATGATGTTCTGAACAATGGATATGAGAATGAAGGTGAAGAAGATGATCAGAATGATGAACATAGAGCTGAACCAAAACTTGCCAAGTATGTCAGAAGACATCATCCACATAATCAAATCATAGGAGACAAGAAGGCTGGAACAAGAAAAAGAAGTAAGTCACTTAACACTAGATGTTTACTTTGTGATTTTGAGGCTAAATCTGTCAATAATGCACTTAAGAATGAAGAATGGGTTAGTGCTATGAATGAGGAAATAGAATAGATTGAGAAGAAAAATACATGGACACTAGTACCAAGAATAGATGACAAGAATATCATCGGTACCAAATGGATATTTAGAAACAAGCTGAATGAGAATGGAGAAGTCACTAGAAACAAAGCAAGATTAGTATGAAAGGGATATGCACAAGAAGAAGGTATTGATTCAAGAGAAATCTTTGCACCCATTGCTAGACTAGAAGGAGTTAGAATCTTACTTTCTTATGCTGCATTTAAAGGATTCAAGGTATACCAAAAGGATGTCAAATCTGCATTCCTAAATGGAATACAAGAAGAAGAGGTATACATTGAACAACCAAAAGGGTTTGTTGATCCAGACAAGAGAAACATGGTATGTAGACTACATAAAGCCTTGTATAGATTGAAACAAGCACTGAGAGCCCAGTATGAAAGACTTCACTATATCTCATTAGCATAAAATTTGTCAGAACAAGTGAAAATAGAAATTTGTACTTAAAAGAAGATACCGATGGTAATATTCTGATTGCTGAAATTTTTGTTGATGATATCATTTTTGGGGGAAATGAATTGTTATGAAAATCCTTTGCTAATGAAATGAGAAAGGAATTTGAAATGTCTATGTTTGGAGAGATCAAATTATTTCTTGGTCTACATATTTTTCAACAAGATGCAGGCATATACAACACTCAGTCTAAAAACATCAAGGAAGTGCTGAAGATATTCAAGATGGAAGATTCCAAACCAGTTGGAACACCAATGGCTACCAAATGTAAGATGATAAAAGAAGACAAATACAATGAGGTAAATCAAACCTTATATAGATCAATGATTGAAAAATTGATGTATGTTGTTCACACCAGACCAGATATAGCACAAGCAGTTGGAATTATTGCAAGATTCTCTACTAATCCCAAAGAATCACATATGACTGCTATCAATAGAATTCTAAGATATCTGAAGAACACCGAGGACTATGGCTTATGGTACAAAAGAGAAGGAAAATTTGAGCTACAAGTCTATATAGATGCTGATTGGGCTGGAAACATTGATGACCAAAAGAGCACATCTGGAGGAGCATTCTTCATGGGAGACAAACTTGTCACATGGATCAGCAAGAAGCAAGGATGCATTTCTCAGTCTACTGTAGAAGCAAAGTATGTGGTTGCTGCTACAAATTGCTCCAATATTACATGGATCAAACAATTGCTGGAAGGTATGAATATGAAGATTCTTGAACCAGTAATTATCTACTATGATAACACCAATGTAATTAACATTTCTAAGAATCCAGTCATGCATACTAAGACTAAACATATTTCTATCAAGTATCACTATCTAAGAGAATAGGTACAAGCAAAGGAAGTGACACTAGAATATGTTCAATCAAAGGAACAGTTAGTTGATATATTCACAAATCCATTACCGAAGGATACATTTGAGTACCTAAGACAGAGACTAGGGGTTCAAACATTGTATATCAATCAGTAATCTGACTAGGAGGCTGCATCACCCTATACAAAATATGAAGACCAGTCATGTTGATGAAAACACTGAGATGGATAGCAACATATACATATGTACATTACAAGGTACATATCTGCACCAAAAACTAGAGACATTGTATTGCTAATGGATAGGGAAATTCAGGGAATATATTATGCAAAGGAATGGAACATGATATAGATGATAAAACAAGGAGAAGCATTTTTTTTTGGCATTGTTGTCAAAGGGAGAGATGTTCTCATTATCACTAGGGAGAGATTTGATTTATCATACAAAGGGAGAGATGATCTCATTATGAAAGGGAGAGATGATTCCATTATCACATAAAAGGAGAGATGATCATAAAGGGAGAGATATGATAAAGGGAGAGATTATATCATTATCCATGAAGAGAAGTTCCTGAGAATCAAAAGGAAGAGTTAATCAATATTCTAAGGGAGAGAAATTGATTACATATGAAATATCCATCTAAGGGAGAGAAGTAACAAAGGGAGAGAGTTTAGACAAAGAGAAAGATTGCTGTCAAAGGAAAAAGAGATTATCAAGAAGAGGAATAGTCAAGGAAGAGCACATATCAGAACAAATATATCAGATGATACATCTATCCATTGAAGGGATTGAAGTTTGAAGATGACCACTCTGCATGAAACAAATCTAAGCTATTTTTGAGCTTGCTGAGAGCCAAACATTTGTAATAGTTACATTAGGAAAGCTTGATTAAACTGTATATTTCATATTATATTAGTGATAGTATAGTATGATAATGTAGTATGTTTCTATCAATGCTAAAGGGAGAGATTTATGACATGTAACTGATTAAATTTTTGAAGATGTTAAGTTGATAACCAAAATGCAGAAGGATAATGCAAGACATTAAATCAGTTAATGGGTTGTATTGTCATTGATGTAAACTTGATATAAGCTAATTGGTTATAATCAAAGTGTCAAAGACTTAAGAGAATCAAAGAGAAAAATATTATGCTTTCAGTAATGCTTAAAAGACAAGCATACACAATATGACTTCAAACACCGACGGTTAGTGGACACCGACAGACAAAGATCACTGAAACTCAAGTCATTGTAATGCCTGAGAAAGAACACCAATGATCATTACTGATAATAAAAATCACAAGCATAAATAATGGCCAGAAACATAGTGTAAACTAATGGAGAAGCCCGAGGTGAACTGGAGTGTTGACTGACACTATCAAAGAGTTAAACACCAAAATTAAATTAAAGAAAATGATAAAATATCTAACTGGCAGAGCTAAATATAGACTTAACTAGTAGTTATCTTTTTTTTCATCGACAAGATAAAGCCAGAGATAAGTAATGGATTTAAAGCTATTTTGTCCAGTTGGCAAGAAGATCTCAGCGAGATAAAATAGGATTTTTTCTTTAAATCTAATTGGCAAGATAAAATAGGATTTTTTCTTTAACTCTAATTGGCAAGAATTGTAGATCACGCCAAGATCAACAAGATCAAGAACCTAAAAATGGTGATATCATGTCTATAAAGAGACAACTCAATTCATTACAAATTGGTGTGGTGGGTGAATGAATGAAAATAGGATGCTAAAGAGAAACTGAGGTAGAGTAACTTTATACAGTCCTGATCAACAAGCTGAGGAAAGAGATAAAGTTTTCTGCAGACACCAAGAAACATAGCACAACATCACTGAGCAGAATCAAAGTGGAGCAAAGGTATAAAATGAGATATATTGATCAGAATAGTTTTATGAGAATACAATAGATCTAAAAATCTGCAAGTATAAGTTGTTTATGTGAACAAATCATACTGTTTCAATTTAACCATTAATTAGGGACATGCTCTTCACTTTTTGAGTGAATCAAACTCCTAAACTTGCTTAACTTAGTTCAATTTTGATTTTCTATATACATGCTAGTTAATTAAAGACTTAAAGGGCCTTCCTCCTGAGTACATCCTTAAGAGGACTATGAGAGGGAATGATGCAAAGTAGGAGATACCCACTTTAGCCGTGAGACTATCCGACCCAGTAGAAAAAATGCACTCTTCCTTAATGGGTTGTAGTGACTAAATTGTGCTTAAGTTTCTTCACTTCCTCTAGTAGTCCTTTGGGATTGTGCAAAATCATACTTTTGTGCATGTGGAAAGCCCACAAGAGGTATAAGAACTTTTCATAATTTAGAACGAAGGTGTTAATTAAAACCTTGATAAGTAACAAGCTACCTTTTAGAGCCATATTGTTTAAGAGCCAAATATGACTCTAAGTAGATTGTTTGGAAGATATTCTTGTTCAAGACCCGTTAAAACAAATGAGAACATACACTTAGTGTGTTTTAGGGTTATGATGCAAACTTGATGTGTGTGCTCTATTTGTATCTACATTTTCAAGCAAGAATACTAGTTGACAGATCTGATGACAGACTTAATATTTTTAAAACCCTAAAAACTATGAAAAACCAACCTGATCTGCAAAGTTTCATGTACAATAGTTTAAATAATGCCTATAATACTTTCTATGACACCTATACAACTGAAATGATGCCTATCACTATTGAAGTACCACCTAAGTCACTGGAAACTGATACTTGCAAACTTTTAAATTCCACCTACAAGTAGACAAATACCACATGTAATCTAAATAGTGCCACACATAGTAATTCCAATAAATGCATATACAGTGTAAAGTGATGCCTAAACTGTGGTAAAGTGACACCTAAAAACAATTAAAGGCAAACAAAGGACATTTCCTGTGGGCTTGACAACAATTTGATTATATTTTTGGATACCCTTTTGGAGATTTTACCTGTTTATAAGTTCAGTTTGATTAGAATCCCCCATTAGTGGACAAATTACAAAATCGTTAAGGGATTGATCAACCAAGTGATAAAAAGCCAAGTTTTTCTTGATCTATGCTCATGCTAAATTGTACCTTAATACACTACATCA
The DNA here is from genome assembly GCA_018584345.1 of Thuja plicata. NCBI lineage: Eukaryota > Viridiplantae > Streptophyta > Pinopsida > Cupressales > Cupressaceae > Thuja > Thuja plicata. Next base: position 105,947 of record MU213248.1, on the reverse strand, counting down.
AGTCTACCTTGCAATCCAACGAAACTTATCTAAGGCAAGATATTCCTTTTCCTAGTGATACTTTTACTTCTTCACACCCAACTCAACAATCCAACCAAGAAGTAGAACCGAACATGACTTTCCCATTTGGAAACATGGATCCTGACCTAATCAACAATGCCAACAGAGATAACACCAATAACAATGGAAATGGCAAGGTCAATAATAATGGGGCCGATGGAAGAGGAATTGACCCTAACAATTAAGGGGTAGACCCTAACAACAATGGGAGAAATATTGACCCTAATGACAAAGAGGCTACTGAAGAGAAGGTCAATGAAGTGGTTCAAATCCTATTCTTCATGAAACTCATGGAGAAAGTGTTGGAATGAGATAGGGAAAATTATTTTCTAGACCTAGCAAAAGAGGGGACTAAACTCCCTCACAATTTTGATGTTGATCAACTAAAACAAAAAGAAGATGAAGAAAACCCTATTGATATCATGATTAAGAAATTTAAATTATTCCAAATATAGTTGGATACAATGAAACAAGAAGAGGCTCCTAAACCCTTCTCTATCGAGGCATTGTGTCCATTTCCATTTGACAAGACATTAATTATGGTCCCATTCCCTAGCAATGATGTTTTTCCTAAGTATCATAAGTATGAAGGAGCATCCGATCCTCAAGATCAATTAATGGAATTTTGTGCATTGAGCTTGGATTTCATGCATGAAACAACATATTTAATGAGGTTATTCCCAAGAAGTTTAGGAGGTATGGAAAAGGAGTGGTTTTCCAAGTTACCCTCCGACATCTGCACTTTAAAGGAATTGGCCTCCAATTTCGTAACTCATTATTCTTATAATATCAAACATGAGGTTACGATGATTAATTTATGTAATACAAAGCAACGTGAGGGAGAAGGATTCCTACTTTTCCTACAAAGGTGGAGAGCGGTATTTTCTAGATACCCTCGAAGTGTGCCTGAAAAGGAGAAGATTTATATCTTCATTAATAGCTTGAAAAATGAGATGAATTATCAGTTAAGATTACAATGCCCTAGGTATTTCCAAGACCTAATTGAGAATGGAGTTACTACAAAGGAGGTATTAGTTAAAAGTGGAGAGCTTAAACTTTATAAGGATAATAAGTATTCTAACAAAAATACCTCCAACAACAATTAAAATAGGAATCCTCCTAACAATAACCAATTTTGGATGAGGAACAATAAAAAAGGTGTGGTAAATGATGGAATTGTGGAAGAAAATAATTTTAAGGCCACTCCTTTAAACCTCACAAGAAGACCTACTCAAGTTAACAATGCAAGTCAAGCACCCAAAGTGTCTTTCAACAATAACAACAATAATAACAACTTTGGGAACAATCAAGAGGCCAATAAGCCTAAACCCTTCTTTGCTCCATCTCCTAGAAGGAAGTTCAAGCCCTTGGGTGAACCACTTGAGGATGCATTGTGAACCCTAATTGCTAATAATATTATTGACTTACCTAGGGATCAACCCTACAAACTACAAGTGAAGCCTACTTGGTGGAGTGAGTCCAATCATCATGAATACCATAGGAATTGAGGGCACAAAACAAATGATTTCATGCGCCTAATACATGTGGTGAAAGATTTGATTAATAATGGTGTAATTAAGGTGGAAGGGCCCCAAAACAATGAGGATCATATGAATTTTAAAAAACCTTTCTTTAATCATGAGAAAGGTGAGTCTTCAAATTTGAACAATCACGGAAACAATTCTAAAGGTAACAATAATGTCAATTTTTCTCATCATTATGACAATACTATCAATACCTTATCTGGACATGAGAATGTTGTGGTGATAAAGGAACAACCCAAAATGGAGACTTCTAATGCTATCACTAGGGGGAAAAGATCAAGGATTACCCTACAAGGGGGTTATCCTTAACCTATTGGTCCTACATAATCAACTATTTTGTCTAAACAAACATTTCTACAACAAATCCTTATAGTTTGGTTGATCAATTGCAAAAGACTCCAGGACAAATTTCTATTTTGGAGTTATTAAAAATTTCTCCCAATCACAAGGAGATCTTGGAAAAATCTCTAGTGGAGACTAATGTTCCTATAACTTTGGAGGAAGATAAATTTCAAAATATGGTAGAAAATCTTATTGCACCACATTGCCTTTCATTTTTAGAACAAGATGATATGTCCATTACTCATCCTCAAAATTCTCCCTTGCATATAGAATTTTTAATCCAAAGGAATAGGGTCAAGAGAGTCTACATTGATGGAGGATTTGGTCTCAACATTTTCACTTTGAACCTTTTCAAGTCTTTAGGGTTATCCGAATCATCTATTGATCCTAAAAATCAGATTACCATTAAGTCTTATGATGATGAAGAAATATCTTCAAAATGCATGATAGTTTTACCCATTCAAGTTGGACCTATGAAGAAAGAAACCATATGTCTAGTCCTTGACATGAAGTTAACTTATATCTTATTGGGAAGGCCATGGATTCATGAGATGCAAGCAGTGCCTTCCACATATCTTCAATGTATTAAATTTCTGCACATGGGTGAAGAAATCACAACTGGAGGAGATTATAATCCCTTTCAATATTGCAACACATTGAAACCTCTTCATGAGCTATTTATTACTCATAATAGGGGAGGCATCATTCCTAATGTCACCATTGAAGAAGCTAAAGAGGAAAGTCTTAAGTTAACATCCAATGCTACATCTACTTCCAATCCTAATAAAACTAACTCATCTACATCAACTAAGGGAAAGGAGAAAGTGAGTTATGCGGGTCAAAGTTCTAATGAAAATTCAGTTAAAACTTCTACACCAAATGTAGAAATTTTGAAACTCTCTAAGGATGAGAGAGAACAAACCAAGAAGGATCATTACCAAAAGATGAATGAGATTATGCACAAGTTTGAAAAGTAATTTAGAATCAATTCCAAATGAGTGGGGCAATATTCTATTTTCCTATTTGATTTTCCAACTTCCCCAAAGACACATGGGAAACCATCAAGTGCTCATCCACCTCACAAATATAACTTTGATTTTGTAAGAGAGAGTGACAAATAAGCCCTAGAAAAGGAGGATAATGAATTTTTACAATGGCTTTGTTGGCAAGTGATCAATTTTGTATGATGTGATCCACTTTTTGGTTGTCATTTATGGAAACACATCTGGCATACTGATCGATTCATTTAAAGTTAAGTTTTGGTGACTCTAAAATCGGCTAAGTATAGAAGTAGAAATATAGAGGTATTTTGAGTATCAAAGATCAAGATCGATGAGTTACAAAAATAAATCTTAGAAGAAGATAGCATGAGGTATGTGTGACCTCCACCTAAGATCGGTTTTGTTTTGGTGATGTTTACAGTAAGATAGAGAGATTTGAAGACATACAAACAACCACAGAAAATGATACAGAGTAGCTGGACAAAAGCGATGATTCATGGAGTATGACATGGAATCCTAGCAATCGACGTTGGATAATTATTTTTGATAACCTATATTTTCATTATGTAAGAGCGCCAACTATGCATTTGATATTTTCTCTGTTAAATGTATTTTGTATTGAGAGTCGACTATGTAATATTTATATTTGAGAGCTGACTTGGTAAAGAAGAAAGATATATATGTAAGATATTTTTGTTGAGAAAAAAAAGAGTGTGTAAAATAGAGTTTTGGATGTGATATGTGAATGGAAGAGAAAAGGATGATAGAGATCATTGAAGAACTATGACTGGAACTATCTAAGCATTAGAGATGCTTGTTTTGTTCATTACTAAGAACATTTTGTAACAGAACTATATTGTAAGAGCTGTAGGCTTAGTTGGCCCCTAACATGGTGTTTTATACCTTTAACAGGGTTGTTATTCCTCTATCAAGGAATTGTACTATGTAACATTCATCTCCTAACAGGGCTAGGTCTCCTAACAGGGATGCTATACTTTAGTGCATGCTTGTGGGTACCATCCCCACTGGGGTTTTCCCTTGGCCAGAGTTTCCTTGACAACAAATAATGGTGTTATGAGTGCTATGTTATTTGCTTATGTTCTTTTCACTTCTGCAAGATTATGGATTATTTATAATTGGTTGAAAAGTTTTATTAAGTTCTATAATACTGATTCACCCCGCTCTCAATATTACCTAATCCAAACAATTGGTATAAGAGATTCTCGCCCTTGAAGAGAAAGTCTAACAACTTAAGGGAGATCAAAATGGATTTAGATAGTTTGCAAGAAAACTTTGATGCTGCACTTGAAGACCTTGATAAAGAAAAAGGAGAGAATGGAGAATTAAGATTCAACATGTGAAGAGCTGATAAATTTAAAAAGAAACTTAGAGACCGGCTTGAACTTTCTAGAAGTCAAAGACATGATCTTATGGTTCAGATAAAAGAAGATTTAGACAAAGACAATTCATATAAGATGAAGCAACTTGAAGAAGAAAATGAAACCTTGAAGCTTGAGAATGAATCCATGAATAAAGAGATTCAATTACAAAAGGATGCTAAGAAGAAGATTGAAGATGCTTTGAATTGTGCATATGTTTTGATGGAACAAATGAAGAATGAGGCTGACAACTACAAGAACACATATCTAGAACTGGAGAAATAAAATTAGATCATAAAAGGTGAACTTGTTGAGGCAAAGAAACACATTGAGAAACTTCACACTAGCAATGATTTGATTGATGAAAAAAGAGATAGATAGAAACCTAAAGGTGATATGAATGTGTTGGATTCAATGAAGCTGAATGTTCAAAGAAACAAGAAGAAAAATATGATGCAAATATTAATGCTAAAAAACCTACTATTGAAGAACCTAGAGAGCAGATCATACCCTTGAATGGTAGATGCTTTGGTTGTAACAAGTGTGGTTAAGATAAAAGAAGATTTAGAAAAAGACAATTCATATCAGATTAAGCAACTTGAAGAAGAAAATGAAACCTTAAAGCTTGAGAATGAAGCCATGACTAAAGAGATTCAATTAGAAAAGGATGCTAAGAAGAAGATTGAAGACACTTTGAATAGTGCAAATGTTTTGATGGAACAAATGAAGAATGAGGCTGACAACTACAAGAACAAGTATCTAGAACTAGAGAAATACAATTAGATCATAAAAGGTGAACTTGTTGAGGCAAAGAAACACATTGAGAAACTTCACACTAGCAGTGATTTGATCGATGAAAAAAGAGACAGATAGAAACCTAAAGGTGATATGACTGGTGTTGGATTCAATGAAGCTAAATGTTCAAAGAAATAAGAAGAAAAATATGATGCAAAGATTGATGTTGAAAAACCTACTATTGAAGAACCTAGAGAGCATATCAGACCCTTCAATGGTAGATGCTTTGGTTGTAACAAGTTTGGACACATGAAAAGAGATTACAGAGGTAATGCCCCTTTTAAGACCTTTTCTGGTTATCATTTTAATTGTAATGGATATGAGCACAAGAAAGAAGAATTTAGGAAACCTAATCAATCTAGATATAGACAAGACAATGGAAGAGAACCTACAGTGAAGCCTACATGCTATAAATATAATAAGATTGGACACATTGTGAAGTATTGTAAGCTGCAATTGAATCAAGAAAGAAGACCTATATGTTACAAATGCAATAATCTAGGTCATATAGCAAAGTTTTGTAGGTATAATGGAGAAAACAATAGAAGAGTACCACCTCCTATGAATACACAGAAGAATGGAAATGATATTGGTAAGAGTGTTGCAACTTTAAAGAATGATTTTGATAATTATTTTAAGAAAGCAGAGGATGATAGTAGTGGTAAGATATGGAAGATCAAAGAGACAAGTGAGACATTGGTTTAGGGAGAGACAGTAGATGCTACTGGATCTTCGCCTGATGGTAACAAAGCAGAATCAACCTAATTGGCTGATCATGGCCTTAAGGGGAGCATTGGATGAAGATATCAGAATATATCCAACCCCTGATCTTGTGGATTGAGCTCTAGCAAGCTTAGTTATGATTATGGCCGACATCATGGAGTATATATTTAAGAGCACAATATTGGACGATGCTTATCATGTGGTTGCGAGATTTATAGTGGACTAGACAATATTGGGTAATGTGAACTTTTAATGACTTAACATTGTATAAATAACCATAAGATTATCTATTTCCTTACCATTTGATGAGCAACAACCTAAGGAAATCAGAGATCAAAGAGATTTAGTCTATCTTACAATTGCCTTGCATGATCAATTGAAGCGAATACTCAGAATTCAGTGTGTAAGAGGTATTTACATCGTCGAGCTATGGATGCACCTATTATTTATGATTTTGTAGATTGACCTAGATAAAAATTCAAGAAATATTTTCAACTCTTGTGAAGAAGACCCTGAAGGAGCATTTTCTCAGACACCATACGAAGTTTTACACGTAGAAGACATTAGGGCATACATTCATTGTAAGTATAATATACTAGGTATTGATGAAATTTATACTGAAATGTAGTATATGAATGACAAAGGAATTATGAGATATGAATACAAAAATGTTGATCAATTGAGCATTATGAAAATTCTAGACTTATACAAATTGGATGAAGAAGAATGGTTTAAGATATTGTTGAGAAGAGTACATGATTAGTTTATTTGGATAGGTGAGCAACCTGTGAAGATTTGTAGTGAATTGATTCATGAGATTAATGGATTGGATAATACTGGAGTCATTCTTGTTGCAGTGAAACATATGAAGAAGCAAGTTTCAACCCTAACACACTAGAAATGGGACAAGAAAGCTATGTTAGTAAGTGACATTATGCAACAGGATGTAAAATTGATTGCTATGATACTTGGTTACAAATTCTACTATAGTAGTAGACCTAATTCAATATCTGCAGAAGTTATCATGATGGCATATAGAATGGTGAAAGAGAATAATAAATATAATCTATGTAAAGTGTTAGTACAACAATTTATGGAGAATGTGAAACTGATAAAGAAAGATAGATTGAAGGCCTTCAGATTTGGTTCATTATTGATGCATATTTACTTACACATTGAGCAAAAATTTACAGGCATGCACCCTAGTGGTTGGAGAAAGGGGATACCTACTGGTATACAAATTTATGACAGTTACAAAAGACAGAACAACACATGGGTTGATGGTGAGTTGTTTGGTATGATTAAGATTATTCAGAGGCATATGAAGGGAAGATACATGATACCTAAAGACTTAGTTGAGAAGTACAAGGATACAATCTGTTTCATGGTTGAAACTAATTGTGTATGCTTTGAGGTAGTAATACTGAGGAAGAAATGGTGTTATCCTATGGGATATGAGGTAAGTTATGAGGTGTTAACTATGCAAATTAAACATGTCCTAGCATCTGAGATAGATAAATCTGAGGAGAGATGGGGAACCTATGAGGAAAAATAAGCTACAGTAAGAGAGGAATGGAACAAAGGTTTGAGGAAGAGAAAAGTAAAAAAAATTATGCATGAATGTGGTATTAAGGAAGGATTCACAGAGGAAGAGTTGAAGGAATTTAAGAAGAAGTTAGCAGAGAAATCTTCTGGATTGACAAGTACTGCTACTGCAACCCTTACACCTCATAAAGTAGTGATGGTAGATAGTCCACCTCCTACGGTTATTGATGTAACCTCCCCTCCACCACAACAGACCTCACATGTAGAAAAGATTACTCCTAGAGTGATTACTAGATCTAGAAGACAAATTTCACCACCTAAAGAACAAAACACTATGAGAGAAGAGAAGAAACCTGAAAGTGACAAGCATATATGGAAACCTAACTTAAAGATGATTGAGAAGAGAGCTATCAAGCAAGGGAAGTTAGTTTTTATTAGAAAATACTATGAAAGGTATGAGGAAAATAATAAACTTTGGATTGAGGACGTTGTAGTTAATCATTTACTTGTTTTAAAAAAGAATCTATTGGAAATAGAAGGAAGTATACCTGAAGAGTTATATGGTAGATTGGAGACTAGGAAACAACTAGCACAAATTGAGGATGAAACTATCAGAAACTGAGAAATTGATAATATGTTGCCTGTATTTTCTATGCAAGAAATAGATAGAATATTTAAAGAACTAAAACCTCTATTAATAACTAAGACCAGATTAGTGAAGATTATGACAAGAAATATGATGAAGTTACTGAAGAGAATCAAAATCACTGGACCAGATATTAATGAACACTATTCCTAAGAAGACCCCACTTCCTACAACTACTTTTCCTACACTCTTAGGAATGGGAGAGAGCTCAAAGATAGCTGAGGCAAGTGTTGAGAAGAGTGAAGTTGATATGCAACCAGATTTCTATGTTTCTGGTGTGCCTATGACTCTTGACACTTCACTTGATGAGAAGGATCTATTTGAAGAAGATAATGACAATACAGTGACTGAGGAAGAAGGACAGAAAGAATTGTAGTAGAAAATAGAAACAAAATTTTTTGAAGTCAAGAATGAATTTGACAATCTTCTACCTTTTTGTTGGCAAGTAAAGACAAATCTATTGATATGGATTTTGATTACATAGATGAGGATGAGTTGGTAAAATTAGCTTTTACTGCACTTACTAAAGCAAATAAGAGATTTGACAAGAAAAGTGACAAGAAGACCAAGGTGATGTCTAGAGAAATTGATACTGTGAAAAAATTGCTCCTAGCACCTATTGTTTTTTAGAATAGAGATGATGTAGAGAATCTAAATTTGGCACTCGATGCATTTGATGGATAGTATGAGAACTTGCTAAATATTATAGAAGGAAAGGAAGAAAAGAATTACTTAGAGAAGAATCTATTTGAAGTTTTCCAGTCTATCTCATGGTACTTGGGCATTTTGAGAACCAATACAACAAATGCAAAGATTTTTATTGCACATGGAAGGAAATTATTTAGTTATTGCATAAACCCTATCAGACATATTCAGAATGTTGAAGACATTATTACCAAGGACAGGGCATCCATGAACAATATGATGGACAGTTGTGAGACCTCTTCACAATCTGTAATGGAATTGGACAAGGAAGTAACAAGAATTTTGGCTAAACTGAATGTATTGGATATTGAGAAAGGGAGAGTTTTGACAAGGTTTGGTTTGCTGAAGAGTTTAATCACTCCTAAGCTATCAATTATTGAATCCTAGTTATTAGACATAGAGAAACTATAGAATCATTGGCTAACTCTATACCAACAGAGTTGACAGAAGTAGAGACAACATCATTTGCATTAAATGGGATAATTCATGTTATTCAACTTTTGCTTAAGTCATGGGGTACATAAGTGAAGATCTTGGAAGATTCCTTTCAAGATATTATGAAATTGGTAAGCAAGCCCTAATTTTATTATTTTTTATGCACCTTTGTCATTTTTGTCAAAGGGGGAGAAGAGAGAAGAAGAATAACTGAATAGAGGAGAAGAGAGAAGAGAAAAATGAATAAGAGGAGAAGAGAGAAGAGAAAAATGAATAGAGGAGAAGAGGAAAAGATAATGTATAAGGAAAGACAGTTTTGTTTTGTTGGAACACTTAGTCATTTTTTTGTTAAGTGTTTCCATCAATGTCAAAGGGAGATATTGTTGGAAAGTGATCAATTTTGTATGATGTGATCCAATTTTTGGTTTTCATTTATGGAAACACATATGACATACCGATCGATTCATTTAAAGTTAAGTTTTGGTGACTCTAAAATTGGCTAAGTACAAAAGCAAAAATACAGAGGTATTTTGAGTATTGAAGATCGAGATAAATGAGTTACAAAAAGTGAGCTTAGAAGAAGATAGTATGGGGTATGTGTGACCTCCAACTAAGATTGATTTTGTTTTGGTTATGTTTACAGTAAGATAAAGAGATTTGAAGATAGATAGACAACAACATAACAGTGATACAAAGCAGCTGGACATAAACGATGATTCAGGGAGTATGATGTGGACTCCTGGAAATTAGAGTCAGATTATGATTATTGATAACCTATATTTCATTATGTAAGAGCGCTAACTATGCATTTTATATTTTCTCTATTAAATTTATTTTGTATTGAGAGATGACTATGTAATATTTGTATTTGAGAGCCGACTTGGTAAAGAAGAAAGATATATATGTAAGATCTTTTTGTTGAGCGAAAAAAGAGTGTGTAAAACATAGTTTTGGATGTGATATGTGAATGGTAGAGTAAAGGATGATAGAGATAATTAAAGAACTATAACTGGAACTATCTAAGCATTAGAGATGCTTGTTTTTTTCATTACTAAGAACATTTTGTACCATAACTATATTGTAAGAGCTGTATGCTTAGTTGGCCCCTAACAGGGTATTGTATACCTTTAACAGGGTTGTTATTCCTCTAACAAGGAATTTTACTATGTAATATTTAGCTCCTAACAAGGCTAGGTCTCCTAACATGGACACTATACTTTAGTGCACACTTGTGGGTACTATCTCCATCAGGGTTTTCCCTTGGCCAGGGTTTCCTCGACAACAAATAATGGTGTTAGGACTATTGTGTTATTTTATTATGTTATTTTCATTTATGCAAGCTTATGGATTATTTATAATTGGTTGAAAAGTTTTATTAAGTGTTGTAATACTGATTCAACCCCCTCTTAGTATTACCTAATTCTAACAGGCTTTACAAACAGGAAGACACTTCAACAATCCTGTTGAAAGAGTGCAACATATCAATATCCAAATCGATCAACATGGAAAGGGATTTCAAATTATGAAAAAATGGGATATAAGGGAATAGGACCCTTAGGAATTAGGAATAGAGGATTTCTATAACCTATTGAACCTCCTTGGAAGTCAAAGGATGAGAAATCCGAAATAGGGTATCGATAAAAAGGAGAAAGTTCAAGCCCTATGCATGATTTCCATGAACATGTACACATGGTAGGATCCAAGAGTGAGGATGATTCTAGAGATTATGAGTGGGATTCTCTATTCAAAGACTCTTGTCATAATAAAGAGGTTGATGTTATTCATACTTATGCTACCATTCCTAATGCCAAAAGTCAAAACAATGAGGATCAAGATTCAAATTCTACACAAGCATCAAATGAGCCTCAAGAACCCAATATAGGTCAAGCATCTAGTGGAAACCAATGGATAGGTGAACCTTGGGTACCTTCATGGGGGGTGATTCAAACATTATATTTAATCTGCACACATTTTTTCCCATAGAAATCCATGAGGACTCTAGTGATGAAAATCTCAATCCTACTTTAATGGAGCACCTTGAGAAAGCACATGTTATTGACCTAAGAGATACAATGTACGAACCTTCAAAAGAGGTCATGTAATTTAATCCTTCAAATGAAAACTTTCTTAATGAGTCTTTAGTCCTTCTTCATCCCAAACTCATTGATTGGGACTTAATTGAACCAAATGACCTACTATACTTTCCCAATGACAATGCAATGGCCCAATACCTAAAGGTGGTTGAGCCATCTTCTTCCACAATTGAATACAATCTAGACATGATGATAGAGGTAGGGGAACAATCTCTCAATCCACAAAATAAAATAAAGAAATTCAAAAAAAGAGAAGGTCTAGTGGTGAAAACTACCATGTGGCAGTACTAGACCCTAAAAAAGTAAAAATATAAGATGTTTTCAAAGGTGAAAACCCAACTGTGGCACCCAAGGAAGAGAGGTTGAATACCCTACCAGAACATGATGATGAGAGATCTCCTATTCTCATAGAGCCAATGGAAAAGGTTAACATTGGAACTGAATTGGAACCAAATTTTATTCACTTAGCAGTATCATTAACCTCATTAGAAAGGAAGGAGTTCATAGAATTATTTCAAGAAAAGAAAATCAACTTTGCATGGTCATATGCAGACATGCCAGGGTTGGCAAGTTTTATAATGCACCATCTTAATGTAAGACCCTACGTCAAACCTGTGAAGCAGAAGTTGAGAAAAATGTATCCCCATGTAGCTCTATTGGTCAAAGTAGAATTTGAAAAGCTATTAAAGGTTGGATTCCTAAGAGTAATAGGTTATGCAGAATGGATCTCCAACATTGTACCAGTTACTAAACATGACAAATCCATTCAAGTATGCATAGATTTTTGATACCTTAACCTTGCTTTCCCTAAGGATGATTTTTCATTACCTAGCATTGATGCTATAGTGGATTTGACGACATGACATTCTATTTTCTCATTAATGGATGGATTTAGTAGATATAATCATATTTGCATTGCACATGAAGATCAAGAAAAGACCACTTTCACATTCCCTTGGGAAACCTTTTGTTAGAATGTAATTCCCTTCGGCCTCAAAAACGTCGGAGAAACTTACCAAAGAGAAATGACCACTATCTTCCACGACATGATGCCTACTTTCCTAGAAGACTATGTGGATGATATCTTAGAAAATTCACATCAAAGAAAATATCATCTTCCTATCTTAGAAAATATTTTCACAAGGTTGGAGCAATTTAAAGTGAGATTAAACCCAAAGAAATGTGCATTTGGGGTCCAATCTGGAAAGCTCTTAGGCTATATAGTTTTAGAAAAAGGTATAGAAGTGAATCTAGAAAAAGTACAAGCAATCATGGACATGGAAACACCCAAAAATATCATTCAAATGAGGTCACATCAAGGAAGAATTAAATCCATTAGGAGGTTAATTTCTCAATTGGTGGAAAAGTACCATTCTTTCACAAGATTGCTACATAAGGATACCATTTTTACATGGGATGATGAATGTGAACAAGCCTTATCTTTATTGAAAAAATACTTGGTAAACCCACCTATCTTGATGCCTCCCATAAAAGGAAAAACCTTACTACTATATATTTCAGCAATTGAGAGATCTTTAGGGGTTTTGTTGGCACAAGAGGATGATGAAGGAAAAGAAAGAGCTATTTACTATTTAAGTAGAACCTTGATCAAGTATGAATTGAACTATATATTTATGGAAAGGGCTTGTGTAGTAGTGGTTTTTTCCTCACAAAAACTAAGACATTACATGTTGATGCACAAGGTGATGTTGATTGCAAAGATTGATCCCTTAAAGTATTTGATTAGTAAAACAACCCTAATAGGAAGAATTGCTAAATGGGTGATGGTGCTTAATGAATTCGACATTGAGTATATGGATCCAAAAGCTATCAAGGGCCAAGTTATTTATGATCAATTGGATGAAAATCCGTTAGTCTCTACTCATCCTATCCAAGTTGAATTTCTAGATGCAAAAATATTCAATGTGGAAGCCAAGGCATGGAAATTGTATTTTGATGGATCCTATACTCAAAATGGTTCAGGGGATAGAATTTTATTGATCACATCTCAAGGGTACACCATTCCAAAATCTTATAAACTTTTGTTCCCATGTACAAACAACATTAAAAAATATGAAGCTTTAGTCATAGGTATCAAAATGGCTTTAGAATGGAATGTCACAGAACTGCAATTTTATGGGGATTCCCAATTGGTCATCAATAAAATCAATGATGAATATCAAACTAAGGATGAAAAATTGATGCCACATAAGAGGATGGTAGACGACTGGAAGACATACTTTTCCTTAATCACATTTGAGAAAATTCCAAGGGACAAGAATAGAGTTGTAGATGCTATGACTACTTTGGCTTCATTACTCCAAATGCTTGATCAAAATGCAAATTATGAATTATTGGTGGAAGAGTTGGTGAAACCAAATTTTGACCTACATGACACCCAAATCATTTCCCTTATTGATGGACATGACTCACCTTGGTATGGACCAATTTATTCTTATCTCAAAGACTAAGTTTTACCTATAGACCAAATCCGTGCCCAAAAACAACATTTTATACGACAAGCTGCTCATTATACCATCCTATCAGACACATTGTATCACAAAGGTCTTGACGGAACACTTCTTAGGTGTCTAGAAGATAAGGAATCAAAATTATCTTTAAAATAAATTCACAAGGGGATTTTTGGGTGACATTCGAGTGGGTTGAATTTAGTTAAGAAAATCCTTCGTATGGGGCATTTTTGGAAAACCTTTGAAAAAGATGCTTTCCACTTTGTCAAAGTGTGTGTGAAAAGCCAATACCATGGAGACATGATCCATGCACCTGCACAAGAATTACATTCATTTATCACACCATGGACATTTTACCAATGGGGTTTTGATCTTATTAGAATGATTTATCCACCTTCCAATGGTCACAAGTATATCATAACTACAAGAAAATATTTTACCAAATGGGTAGAGGCCGTACCTTTGACAACTACCATGGGAAAATAGATTTTTATGTTTATATTTAATCACATCATTTGTAGGTATGGTATTCCTCATGCCGTCATCACGGATAACAAAAAACAATTCACAAACAAAGATGTGGATGAACTATGTGAAACTTTTCATATAAAAAACCATTCTTCCTCCATTTACTATCCTCAAGGTAATGGACAAGCCAAAGCTAAAAACAAGAATATTCTCAAAATCTTGAAGAGATCGGTTGACAAATTAGGGAGAGATTGGCATGTTCAGATAAACCCAACATTATGGGCTTACAAAACTAGCATTCGAACACCTACCGGAGCTACACCATTTTCCTTAGTCTATGGGGAAGAAGCTGTTCTACCTTTGGAGGTTGAAATCCCATCCTTAAGAGTTTCTTTACATGGATTAATCAATGATGAGGATTATAGGATCGCCCAACTTCAACAATTGGAATTATTGGAGGAACATCAAACACAAGCTTATGAACATTTGAAGGTATATCAAAACAAAATCTCAAGAAACTATAACAAGCATATCAAACCAAGAACCTTTCAAGTGGTAGACTTAGTGTTAAGAGAAAACCCTAAAAAACAAATAGATAGAGAAAATAAGGGAAAATGGAAAGAAAATTGGCTTGGACCTTTTGTAATTACTTCCTCTTTTGGAACAGGGCCCTACAAGCTAGCTGATTGTGAGGGTGATGAATTGCAAGAGCCTATTAACAACATCCATCTAAAGAGGTTTCATACCTGATCAAATGAAAGAGTATAGGAGGAAAGAGTATCATATGAGTGTGTATTCAATGATTTCAGCATCATTCTTTGTACATGAGAAAATTTCAAAAAATCCAAAAACATGAGAAAAGCTCAAAAATCCAAAAACATGAGAAAGATAAAAAAGTCAAAAACAATGGAAAAGTATAAAAGCATTAAAAAGGAGAAAATTGAGCATGAATAAAGAAAAAAACATTCAACAATCAAAAAATGGTTGTCTTGGTGAAAACCTAGCAATAGGCACCTTGGCAGCAAAAAAAGCAATAAGCCCAAAAGGTGAAAACCTGGTAATCAAGCACTTTTTGATCCCTTAGGTCTTTCCTAGTTGCATTTGTACATATTTCCTTTTCATCATCTCATTTGTATATCCTTCATTGCATCCATCATTTGTGCATAGTCATAATAAAGTCTCTCAGCTGCATTGTCACATACTAGGTTTCATTTGCCCAAGATTCACAAGGTCACATTTATCACTTGGGGGCAAAGCATTGGTTTTTGGTACACACAGATTCAAAAGTGCTACATTTTGGTCACATATCAAAAGAGATTTTTAGAGATTTAGAAGAGAGATATTGTTGAACCTTTGATGGATATTATTTTTCAAACCCAAGCATTTAATCTTGCAACTTGATCCTTGAAATTTATGACTTTATTATCAGGATTAAAATTGATAAAACCTAACTGATCAGAATGTTTGGAATTCTATTGAAAATATTGATACAATGCAAAACACTTGAAATTTTTTGATGATTGATCATTGCATTTTTTCATGTATTTTTAGCTAATGGATGATGTTTCAACTAGGTTGAGGATGATGAAGATATGATATTTTCTTGACTTTGAGTGACTATTTTGAGGAAGAACCATGGACTTATGTGAATTCATCTAAGGACATGGTCACTAAAGAACCATAAAGGAATTTCATATAGGAAGGAAGGTTAACCTTTGTTTGTTTACACAAATAGATACCTTGGCTATTTAGATCTTCCATATCTTAATACCAAAATCCACTTGCAACATTGAATCCAATAAAACCGGTATTCATACTCCCATAGTTGTTTATTTAACTAGTGAGGGTTTTACTAGTTTCTAGATGGTTACCAAATGCAATGGAAGTGGTATTAATATCATCATGATGTGGTGAATGATGGTTGTACTTTCTCCTAGTTCCACAATTCTCAATGATAAAAATATATGTCTTTTACATTTCTTTCGCAAAAGCTAATGACAGTTAGTTTCATTGCATTACATTTTCATGTTAGATCAATTGCATATTTAAAGGATTTTCCAAGTTCAAGGGGGTTAATCAATTTTGGGGGTTCAATTTCCATTATCTTGTTTCAAATCAATGATGTGAGATTATCTTTTGCATTCATTCATAGCAGTAATCATTATCTATTATATCATAAAATCAAAAGAAAAGAAGCATTAATCATTCATCATTTTTACATCCATTTTAGAGTACATTTCATATAAGTTGCATACATTGAAAATCAAAATCCAAATAAATAGTTGCATTCATTTTACCATTGCATTTCATAAATCATTACATTCATTATAAGAATTAGAAGAACATATAGAAGTAGTTGCATAAATCATTTGCATCCATCTATCTATGTCATATATAAGATATACCGCATCCATAACATAATAAAAGCAAATGCATCATAGACATCATATAGATCTACATATAAATAAATCTCACATCAAAATCATAACAACATCATGGGAATCAAAGAACATCATGAAATAAATGTCCATCGATAATGTTCATCAACATCTGTATATCAAGATACATTGACAAAATGATACATAATCAAAGTCTTGATAAAAAATAAATATGATACATCAATGCATATCAAGAGGATCAATATCAATCTATCTCACAACCTTGTAGGGGCACCTAATCCATCACCTATACTAGTACTTGATCCATCTCCAGTACTTGTATCACCTGTTCCATCAGGATCTCTGTCACCTGATCTATCCTGTGTAGTTGGAGGTACCTAACTAGTGCTCGCTATACTAGGCCTCTAGGCCATCATTGTCATAAAATACTGCATCATGCTATCCACCTGATCAATCTGACCACTCATCGATGTCATCACAGCCTATAAAGTCCTCACATCCTATGTCAAGGCATCTATTTCCTAAGGAGACTATGGAGCCTATGGTCCCAGAGGTACCTATGGTGCAACAAGAATCTGTGGAGCTACCTGTGGTACAACAAGAATATGTGGAACTACCTATGGTACAATAAGAATTTGTGGAGGAACCTACTATGCATGAACCTATCCCTATAAAGGATCCTAAACCTATGGTCTTGGACCCTATCTAGCAATAGTTATATGTGCTTTCCTTGCGACCCTCTGTCTCTGATGACCCCATACTATGACTGGTATGGGGTGAACCTGAACCCATCTTTGTCTTGGCTGACCATATCCACCACTCCTAGCCCTCATATGTCCACCCTACATTTGAGGTCCAACCCATCCTCTATCTAAAGCTCTAAGAACCCTAGGAGCTCTCTGTACTCTAGGAGCTCACTATCTCTATACTCTCAAACCACCACCTCCGCCACCACCATCTCCACCCTCATCATCAAAAGTATCATCCATATCAGGAATAGGATCTACTAGACCAATAAATCTCATAAATATGTGTCGATAAAACTACTCTCTATACTCAGTAGACATACTAGCATCAACAACATGATCCAACATATCCCATAAGATAAATACCAATCTATCAATCTCAGTGCATGAAAAATCATAATCTACCCGATCTCCCCATATGGATTGCTCTCCCTTTACCTATGCATATAAGGGCATAACCTAAGGCATATCCTATACTCTGTAGTACTATCGCAAAACTCTACTAAAGTAGAATATCTCAACAACAAGTGGTGATTGACCAATAATCCAACGAGGGGAAAACATATATGGAAGCTAATCATCGTCCTCTCTCCATCCCTTGCAACCAAGGTAAGGTCTCTAGACAACCTAATATATGTCATCAATAGTACAATGCCAGTACTCAAGCTTGGCTAGATGATGCTGGAAAACCATACCATCATAAAGGAATTCATAAGGCTATCCTCAACCTTGCACTCGAGCTGCTATTGGTCTCATCATAGGGATAGGCTCCCATGTCCATAACTGCAACACAATAACATCTGCTGATAAAGATGCACTAGATCAATATACAACCTCATGCAAATCATGATATAACTATGCTAAAACATAGGATCCCCAATCAAACTGCTAAATATGTGCAAGCAATTCCTCCAAAATCTGACCCTAGCCAACTGAGAATCTGTGACCTCATCGATCAGGGAGAAGTAATCCTCCAATCATTGTACCTAATACTACTGGAAAAGTAGGAAATGAATCAAACTAGGCCCATGTAATAGTGTCATCTCTGATCGTATCATCTCCGAACACACATCTGCATACACTTCCATCATAAGCTTGATCATAGTAAACTCGCTCTCCTTGAGTCGGGATATGCAACAATCTGTAAACATCCTCAGGCGTGATCGTCATCTCACTGAGGGGTAAATGGAAAGTATTATGGTTAGAGTGCCAATGCTTTTTCATATCTTGCAGTAAACCTTGGTTCAGTGTAAACCAAGGAATATCAAGTAGGAAACCCAAACCACACTGCTCTATCACAGATGTCTTTGGACAAGTCAACTCACCTACTAAATCAAGGATCCAAGCAGCTAGATTCTGTACATACAAATTATAGAACCATGCCTATTTTGCAAACAAGTGAATTATATCAGTATCATTATTTTTGTGGATCATTTTAAGTCAATCAAACCAATCAAATAAATCCTTTGCTCTTTTTGAGTGCATCAACCTATTGTTCCTAACTCTAGATCTTTAGAAGGGACCAATATGATCAGTTATCCTATCAATAAGTTTTCTATCCTAATCATATTGACATATCAAACATCCATTTTTGTGATCATTCTAATATCATAAACAATTGGAAGCATTACTACACACACATATCTATCTTGGAAATCAATTTGGTAATCCATACGTTCAATCAGAAAGCAATTTGTTCTTTCTAAATAAGGTTTTCATCAAATTTCATTGTAGGCGTCACTTGGCATAGTGTATGTGCATTTCATGCTAAGTGTCATTTAATCCATGACAGGCATGATTTTATTTATCAAAGGCATCACTTTACATTATACGTGTCATTTTATCATCCTACGCATCATTTAAATCATCCTAGGCAGCATTTAAAATCTACTTTTTCCCTAGGGTTTGATAGGCGACATTTTATTAATCAAAGGAAAGTTTTGAACTAACTACTACGCGATATTTTAATATGCATAGGCATCATTTAACTACATGGATGTGTCATTTCACATGTCTAGGCATCATTTAAACTATGCTACGCGACATTTGGCTAAAACTATTCTAAAAATTATGTTTAAAAGTAATAAATGTGGTCAAAACAAAGCAACAAATGTGCTAAGAGGTTCAAAACCACTTACCAAAGGTCCATAGTCAGGGGGTCTCTAATACCAGTGTGCTCACTTGAACTGATGCTCTCTTATAGGGACCACCATCGCTATCAATCTCAGCATAATCATAGAAAAATCTCAATGGTAAAAAGTGAAAATGAATAGTAAAAATGGGGTTTTCAACCTATTTAAGCTATTTGACCTAATTTTGGAGAGATTTTTTACCTAGTTTGACCTAATCTACATTTTCTTCACACTAGGGCATGATTTTTTTCTAGGATCATCATCAATGTTTTTCAGAAATGAAAACATATTAGATCTATTCTTTATTAGTATCATCATCTTTTCCTTCAAGACATCAATCTATTTTCATTTCTGAGGGGGCATTATCATAGTATCAAATTAGGATCTGCATCAAACATTAATCTTAAATTTGGGGCATTGAAATTTCAAACATCATCAGTGGGGCATTCTGCATCTTATCAAATTAGTTTCAAATTAGGGTATCACATCAATTTTCAAATCAGGGTTTCAAAGCAGTTGTTGCAATTAGTCAATCAGGTTTTTATCAATCAAATCAGGCAATCAGTCAATCACGTTTTGTATCAATCAATCAATCAAGTATCAAATAAGTGATCAGGACATGCAATTTTATTTGAATCAATGTGCTTCACACATCAATTAAAAGAGGGGCATTTGTAGACACCTAAAACTGGGCAGGTGTTCTCTAATCAAGCAAATTTGCAAATATTAGCAAAATGCTCCAAATCTCATCAAAATAGACTAAATAAAATCAAATGGACATTTATCAATTAAATTAGGATAAAATCATTCAAATCAAAGGATCAATTAATAAATGACATCAAATGATTAAATATAAGCCTAAAGGGATTAATCAAACTATATAATTCATTTTAATCAATTAATTGTATAGTTTAAATCAAAAATCAAATTGAAGCTATTCCCCTACATGGATAAATTAATTAATTGATTGAATTAATAAATCCTAATATCTTGTAACATGAATTTGAGGAACCAATGAGAATTGAGGAAAGCAAAGCACATGGATCACTCCTAATTTTCAATCTCAATCACTCATTTTGAACTTTGAATCCTAATCACTCAAATTTGTCTCTTTGTCCCAACCTTTGAGACAAGCATTTAAATTGTCGCCCCATTTGAAACCATTTGAAAAACTTTCAATCAACCAAGGCTTAATCATGACCAATTGAATCTATCCCCTACACTTGGGAAAATCCTATAAATAGAAGCCATTTTGCAAGCATAAGGATATCCTAGAAATTCAAATGCAAAGCATCTAGACTATAGCCATTTTCATAGAAAGTGAGAGAATTTCAAATCATATCAAAGCATAATTGATAATCTTGCATAGAAATTGAGAGCATTTGAGTTCATAATTTGAAGCAATTGAGAGAATTTGAGAGTTAGGTTGGCATATCTTTATCATTTTCTCATTCTAGGACTGTCATTAGTAGATATTAAGGCTGAGAGCTCTATTAACATGCTTAGATAGAGAGCCATGGGATTCTTATTTATTTATTTGCAATTCTTAGTTTAAATTGTCTTTATTATTCCATAGGATTTCTCATAAATAAACTAATCTCATGAAGGTGTATTTAATTCACACACAAAAGTGTTTACTATGATGTTCAAATGGGGGTGATCTGGATAATAGACCTTCTCAGGTTTCTATCATTCTTACCTTTTTTAATATTAAAGATATATGATTTCATACAAAAACTCATTACATCAAGTTTTGTATTACTACCATAAGTTCCAACACCTAGAAATATATGTTATAACCTTTATATAATCAAAACAAAGACCTACATATATATCAGCTACTAGCACCTAACAACTGATCTATAAAGTTCCAGAATGTATGTGTCTATATGGAGCACCTATCAGCTATAGAATATAATGAACTAAACAAAATTAGTCAAAAAAGGACCATCTCTACATATAAACTGTCACAGTATATCATCCTCTCTATGAGGGACCCAAGCTATCTAGCCTTGCTGGCCTTCCATCTATCTAATGAATCTATCTTCCCTTATATGCTACTCATAAGGGTGTCTCCGTATATTTTTTCATGGGGATGTCTTCTCCTAGAATGGTAGCAAGTGGAACAACTCTATTTTCTTGATCCCTTTTCTGCCTCTCTTCACTCTTTTGAGTTGTAACTTCATCGATAAAGCCGCGGAGAGCCATATCAAATGGGGAGAGCTCCTAATCCTTCTGTGTTCATGTGAAGCCATGAGATACTTCCCATGAGTAAATTCTTACCATTCTATATTTGAATAGGTCCTCCAACTTCTTCTTCTTTATCTTTATGATGACTGTAGCCTGCACATTACTTCTATGAAATATGATCCTCCTCGGAGATGCAGTAAGGGTTCTGGAAAAACCACCAAATACATTACCATTTATTAAATTCCATATGTGCCACATGATTAAAGTGGAGAGAAGAGAACAAAAACTATTGTAATGTTGTTTAAGACCTCTAATGTTACCAAAAATGATTTCAAGGAAGGATAAACTATTATTGCTAGAAAATCCAAAGATGCTCCAGATCTCTTTAGCAAAAGGGAAGTCAAAGAAAACATGGATCAAAAAATCATGGAGATTACAAAAGCTTAATATAATGGGTTTCCAATGGGGAGCTTAAAAGGTAACCTATGCAAGAGAATCCTCCACATGAAGCATTTGATTTTAGGCTCAGCAAGGGAAAACCACAGATTGAGAAAGACTTTGGTCCACTCTCTAGGTTCAAGATAGAGGTTCCAACATGTGTTCATATGGGAGAAGATCAAAGGATCATTAGCAAGGAGGGAATATAGCTTCTTAGATTTGATCTTGGGTAGGGAGGTACCATTAGTCCATTTATAATAGAGATGATAGTTGCTATCCACATAACAATCTTTAGGAAGATTGAGTTTTTTGCATGCATATTTAAAAATAGAGAATGTTATATATTGGGAAGTGGGAAGATTAAATCTTAGTTTCAATTCATCCTAGCCAACCAGTGCTTCATCCTGAATGATATCATATAAATAAGATATTCCTTTTTCATGCCACAGTCTTTCTGAGCACCCTTGAATTAGTGCAAGATGTCTGTCTCTGTATTTCAAGTTCTACCATATAGATCTGTTGCCACATATCATGTCATTGTGGTGAATCACTTTATTGTCAGTGATGCATTTCCTAACATAGTCCCATCCTTTCCAAATTTATTTGAAGACTGAATATCCTTGCAATTTAAATTCCACTTCTCCTACAAGGATGTCATTAAGTGACAGATTCTTCCATCTCTTTCCCTCCTTAGGATAGCCTCTTAGTAAATTATTGCTTATCAATATCTTCCACAATTTATCTCCCTCCATGTCTTTAGCAACCCATTTGGAGGCATGGGAGATTCCTTGAAACCATAGGTCTTTTAGCCCTAATCCACCATATTTATTCTCAGTGGTACACCATTCCCATCTTACTATATGTCCTTTATTATTTACTTTTTCATCAGACCAGAGAAAATATCTTATGATTATTTGGAGGGTGTTATATTGGTAGTGATAGAACAACCAAGCTGAGGAGTAATAGATTGTGTAGGATGAGAGGATATTTTGACACACCTACACTCTATGTTCCATGGATAAATACTGGTTATCCCATTTGTTTAGCTTCTTTTTAGCTCTCTGTTGAACCCATTCCCACATGTTTTCATATTTGGGTTTATGGAGAAGGGAATACCCAGATATTTGAGTTGGAAATTTTTCCCTTCCCATCTAAATTTCCATTGGTAAAGCCATGTTGGGGGATTCCCTGTCCATCTTAGACAAATAGACTTCTCCATAGCTATCTTACTACTTGAGGCTATACAAAACCAGTCAATCATATTCATAAATTTATCCAGATTCTCAACCTCTAGCCACAATGTCAATGTTATATCATAATAAAATTGTATATTTGTAACTTCTCTATTTTCTAGGATCTGGATTCCTTTAATTATTGGAAGGAGCCTATCCTATAAGATCAGATAGCTTAGTGCATCCAATACTATTAAAAAAGGGTTGGAGAAAGCAGACAACCTTGCCTAATTGATCTATTCAGTTAAAAATAAATGATCTAACACCATTTAATTCTACTCTAGCCATGACACCATTCATCAAGATCTGAACCATTCTCACAAATTCCCTTGGAAAGCCAAGTGCCTCCATCATAAAATATATGAAGTCCCACTCTATTCTATCATAGGCTTTCTCATAGTCTAAAAGAAGTATCCCTACTTTTTGGTTGGTTTCTTTAGCCCAATCCATGGTTTCCCAACATGTTATCAAATTCTCCAGAATGTATCTTCCCTTAACAAATCCATTCTAATTGTAGTTTATAATCTTTGGGAGAATATTTTTGAGTCTAGTAGCCAGTGTCTTGTCCAAAATTTTGTATGAGACATTAAGAAGGGTGATAGGTCACCAATTATTAATCAAGGACTTGTTACCCTCCTTAGGGATTAGCTTAATAATCCCACTATTAATATCTCCTCCTAGGGTACCTTCTATAAAGGTTTCCTCATATACTTCTAGCAGATCATGCCCAATCCAGTTCAAATTCTTTCTATAAAACTCTATAGGAAGGCCATCAGGTCAAGGGGCCTTATCTAGTGCCATTTGTTTTTATCACACTACTAATTTCCTCTAGTCTGATAGGACTTTTCAGAAATTTTGAGTCTTCTTGACTGACTCTAGTAGGAACTACTTGTCTGATCTTTCTTCTAGCCTTTGTCATCTTGTCCCCATTATCCTCTGAGGTAAAAAATTTGTTGTAAAAATGTGCAAAGGCCTGGAGGATATTCTGTTGATCTTCCACCTTAACTCCATCTTCCCAAATCTCCTCAATTCTGACCTTGGCCTCTTTATGTTTGAGGAGATTAAAGAATAATTTTGATCCCTTGTCACCGTGTTCCACCCACTTACTCCTGGATATGATCTTTACACCTAAGAGTTTTTATTCCTACATTCTTCTAAGAGAATCTTTTATATTTTTTTAGTTTTTCTATAGCCTCTTCATTTGAGGGATTATTTTGAACATTAGCTTCTTCCCTAGAGAGTTCATCATGAAGTTTCTCTTCTAACCACCTATCATCTCTATCTCTTTCCCCTAATAGTTTGAAGTAATTATTTCCAACTTGAAGCATTTTGAACCCATCTACTTATTGCATCCCTATGCTTTACTATATCTCTATCATACCACTTAATCATATACATGACATCATAGATCCCTGCCTCATCCAATAGGGAGGTATTAAGGAAAAAATCTTTGTCTCAAGGGAAGCTCCTACCAGAAGAGTCTCTAGAAGTGAACCTAGCTATGATGGGGTGGTGGTTAGATAGTGTATATAGGACCACTTTAACCAATCTCCATGCATCATATTTCTAACAATTAAAGAGTTCATCTACTTCTTGCATCCATGTGCTTTACTAAATCTCTATCATACCACTTAATCATATACATGGCATCATAGATCCCTGCCTCATCCTATAGGGAGGTATTAAGGCAGAAAGCTTTGTCTCAAGGGTAGCTCCTACCAGAAGAGTCCCTAGAAGTGAACCTAGCTGTGATGGGGTGGTATTCAAATAGTGTATATGGGACCATTTTAACCAATCTCCATGCATCATATTTTTGATAATTAAAGAATTCATGATTAAAATAGAATCTATCAAGTCCAGAATAGATTCTTTTACCTCCTCTCTGAAGGTTTCACCATGTATATGAAATGTCTTTGTGTTCATTTTTTCATCCACTCAGTGGCTCAAGTAGCATGTGATTTCCAATCATTTTGTTCCAAAAGTATTGCTCACTACTTTTCCATTCTAGTCTATTACCCCCTAGCTTGTCCTGAGATTTAACTACCATGTTAAAGTATCCTCCCATGATCCAAGGTATCTCCTCTAGTTGGCATAACCATTTCCACAATTATGTCCTTTCCTTATGTTCATTGGAGGCATATATTGAACATATTCTTAATTTTCTATCTTTCTACTCAAGAGTCAGCCGGACTGCTCTATTACATGGAGATGTTCCCCAATTGTTTACTAATTTGGTCTAGTTAGGGCTTAGAAGAATAGATGTTCCTCCTCTCCCTCTAGTGTGTAGGGTAGAGAATGTAGTAGCATATTTCCAGATTTATTTAAGGGAGATGTCTAGTGTGAAACTAACAACTTTTACTTCATGTAGCATCGATATATAATTACCTTTATTGGCTCTTAATAATATTTGAACTATATACTTCCTTTCTGAGGATTCCAATCCTCTAACATTCCAAGATGCTATTTTAATAGCCATAATATTATGGAGAGGAATCCATACTAGTCCTAAAGCTTGAGTAGCATTTAGGAAAGTTTCTATTGTTATTATTCTTGGTCTCCTTTTTGTTAACTGAACCTAAAGGCCTCCCTCTTTTTCTCTTGCTTTCTTTGGGGCCTATGTTTTCTCTTCCCTCAATTGGGGCCTTAGAATCAGCAGGGGAGTTAGTAATCTTGGTCTTCCTCTTGAGCTTAGCATATTTTAGTTTGACACCATGGCCTATCATCAAATGGGATGATTTCCCAATTCTTATTCACACCATTTTCACTAAAGATATCCTTAAGAGACAATTCATCTTTATGAGTAGTTGTCTCTACAGATCCTCCCTTATAAATTTCCTCCAACCCAAAAGGGATACCAAGGTGTGAATGGGTAGAGGGAGTAAACAAGGTGGAGGTAGAGGAGGATGGGGGGGGTTTGCAGGCATGACAGTCAATTCATAATCTTCTAGTGAATTTCTACATGTGGTATCCCTTAATACAATACCATGTTTCTCTTCTGTAGTATCCATGTCACCCTGACAACACACTATTACTCAACTTACCTTCCTCTTCCACATTCCCCTATCAATTCCCTTCTTATTATCATTTCTATCTTGGAGAAATTTGATAGGAAGGGGGGTTCGTTCAAATATCCTTTCATTAGTGTTTCCTCTTATTCTCTTGAATGGTCCATAATTTTTCCTAATTTTGTCCATAGCTAATTGCCGAGCATTTCTAAATTTGTGTCTATTTCTATTCTTTTGCATCAGAGTATTTTTACCTTTAGCCCCAATGCTACCTGCATTGCATGATTCTTCTACAAATGGTTTCTCATGGCCAGAGGAAAGGGAAAGTTGTTCAAGGCTCAATTTAATAGGGTTAAGATCAACATTGTTTATTTCTTTGGAAATAGGGTTAGGATTAATGGTGCGAGTCTCAAAGGTGGGAGGTAAGTTAGTTTTAGGGAAACTAGACAGATCATGTTTTCCCTTTCCTTTGGAAGTGGCTTGGGGTCCATATTTTGTAGTCAATAGAGGGCGATTCTTCCTCCTATGGATGTTTCTCTTGCATAAGAAAGACAAATTCACTCCACCCAGAAATTCAATCGGGCATGAGAATAGTCCATCTTCAAGATCAAAGTCAAGGCTATTGAGAATGTCCATTCCAGGTTTGATGGAGATTGAAAATCTGGCATACATGTGTGGGAGCAGAGTATTAGATTGGTTAACTTGAATAAATTTGCCCAAAGGATCTAGGGCTTTAGGTAAGACATTCCAGAGAAGGGGATGAATCCCTTTGATGGTTATCCATAGAGGGAATGATAAGACCATCATCTCATAAAGATTAAAATTGATAGACCAACCTAAGGAAAGGAAGTTACAAGAGCCAATGCTCCAAAATTATTTTTTGACCACTGCCTTTTGACTGGCTGAGTTGTAAAAGAATATAATGAACAAGCCTTTATGGACCATTCTATAAAGAGAAAATTTGAGCCCTAGTTTAATAACCCACACCAAGTGGATCCAATTATTCATAATCACACTGGAAGTGAGTTTATCCACATCTTGGACATCAAGAAAGATAGTAGTGTCTATAAGCCTACCTCTCTCCACTTTAATCACACTAACCATATCTACATTAGGAAAAATGAGAAGGCGTTTTGGGGTCAAAACCTTTCCTCCTAGTCCTCCTCTACCTCCCCTTTCTCCTTGGTCTTTGTTGATGAGCTTGGAACCATTTTTACAGATTGGGATACCTGCAACTGCTTGGCTGAAGGTCTTGACTCCTTTGATGAACTACAACTGATTGTATGTTTGAAGTCATTTGTTGATAGTAAATCGAGTTACATAAGTGATGATAAACATTATTAATTAATGTATTGTCATTTATTTCAACTTGTTTGCATATCATAATGGTAGAAAACATTTGTTATGGATTCAATATCTGGAACACACAAAGTTTATGTGGTCAGTAAATGAAGAGTTCTGTATACACCGAGAGATAGTGAACACCGAGTAAAACACAGTGTATACAGAGCACAGTGTTAACTGAGCTAGGGATTGCCGACACAACATGGTATTGACCAAATAGTTAATTCAAATTGAGGCCAACTAGAATGCTGAGCTGGCAATTAATGATTCCAAGGTAAAAGATAAAGTTTGTTATGTTGATCAAACGGTTATGAAAATTAAAGGAAGATCAAATGACAAAGATTGAAAAATGTTTTTAACACAACTGCCGAGGATGCTTTAAGTGGAAAAATCAATGATGGAGATTAAGCCGCAAAATCTGAAGGATGGAAATTAAATGAGCTATGATGTCTATATAAGAGACAAGAGATTCATTTTGAAAAACACCTGATGTGTACATGCAAAGTTTATGCATGACTGATCAAACTGGTTAAAGAAAGAACCGAGCATTTTCTCCAGACATCACCAAATGACAGAGGAAAGAGCATTACTGATTAGAATAGAGTATGATGAATTAGATGAGATGAAGTGAACAAATTGATCAGAGGTATTATGTACTTATCATAGATCTAAAATCTACAAAATAGAGTTATATTTGAATCAAATCATTACTGTATCAGTTTAACCATTGTTACTGATAAATCTCTTAACTGAGTAGGATGTGAAAGTCTTTATTATGATATTATAATGATTATTGAGTGTTTTCTTGTTGATCCCATAGTGAATGCATGATCAATAGAGAACTGTTAGTTTCAAATCCTCTATCCAGGTCACATTTAACAGTTTGCATTGTAACCTTTAACAGGGTTGGCTCTTCACTGAGCTCACTTCAAAAGAGTGAAATATATTGGGTTACCAGTCCCAGGTGGTTTTTCACTTAGCTAGGTTTCCACGTTAAAATTATTTGTGTCAATGTGCATGAATATTGTGGATTGTTATTTTTCTTTACACTTTATTGACGTTGATCGGTAATCACAGTATTAATTTACTACTACTTTGTAATTAACTAGAAGATTATAGAATACATTTCATCGAGTTGAATTATATGTTTGAAATTATTTTTATATACATCTAAAGGAATTTGGGACTGTAGGATAACTGGGAGCTAACTAATTTACCCCCCCTCTCAGTTATTCTAACAATTGGTATTAGAATAAGTGTGCTTAGAAGGAAAGTTTTGAATGACTTAAGCTAAAGATCACAATATGTACAAGAGAGATGCACCGAAGATGAACAAGGAGAACTTCTCAACATGGAAAAGAAGAATGATACTATACCTATCAGGGATTGGAGACAAAATTGTAGATTATCTAGATAATGAATTCATTCTACCTTTTGGACCTTTAACTGTTAATCAGATGAAAGAGAAACATGAACCCAACCTTATAATGGTGGAGATTGCTTCTTCACTTACTGATTCTGAATTTGAAGATATCAAGACATGTACAACTTCCAAGGAGGTGTGGGAAAATCTTACATTAGTTTATGGAGGAGATGTAGATGTATTGATTGATGACATGAGAATGAAAGAAGGAGAAAAAATAACACAGTACAATACCCTACTCAAGGAAGTTGTGAATGCTATTCGAGGATCTAGTAGAACTATTGATGAAGACACTATTATGAGTAAGATTATTAGAAATTTATTGCCTATTTACTCTATAAGAGTCTCTGCAATATATAAAATGAGAGAAACACCTGGAAATAATATTACTGTTGATAGTCTTGTTGGAAGATTGATTTCTTTTGAGTTAGATAATTTTGACAATAGTATTGTACCTACTATGGAATCCACATTTATGTGTACTTTGAAAATTGGTAAATCTAGTAGCAAACACATAATCAGAAATAACAGGGACAGTGATAGTGATGATAAGAAAATTGATGAGCTTGAAGCTTTAATGGTTAGAAGATTGCACAAAGGTAAAGGAAGATATAAAGGTAAACTACATTTGATATGTTTTAACTATAAAGAGATTGGCCATTTTTCTGCAAGATGCCGTAACAGAAAGAATCATGATAAAAATGATAGATCTAATGACAAAAAGGATGACCGATACTACAGAAGTCACTGACAGTATGACATAAGAGATAACCAAGATTACAAGGATAAAGGTAAGAAGGCCTGTTACATTGCTGAAGATAAAGATAATGATAGTGGTTGTGATAGTGATAAACATATTTAGACAGTGTTTGTAGCATTAAAAGATGATTCAGATGAAGATGAAAGGTATGTATAAAAAAAAATTATTTCTAAAGTTAGTAAGCATGACATTTGGGTTATTGATAGTGGATGTACACATCAAATGACTGGAGATAAAGGAAAATTTGAATTTCCTCAACATTATGGTGGAGGATCTGTTAGAATGGGAAATGATACACCTTGTCAAGTGAAAGGAAAATGTATTATAATGTTGAATAATCAAATCAAATGTGAGAATGCATATTGGGTAAAAGGACTTAATTATAATCTATTGAGTGTTTCATAGCTGAATAACATAGGTTATAGAGTTGATTTTGATAATAGAAAAGCTAGAATATATGATGAAACTAGAAAATTGAACGACACTGGTGAACAATCAAAAGGTAACCTATTGTACCTTGACACTGCTAAAACTACTTTCTTATTGGCAAAGAATGATGATGTAT
Source organism: Thuja plicata (assembly GCA_018584345.1). Lineage (NCBI taxonomy): Eukaryota > Viridiplantae > Streptophyta > Pinopsida > Cupressales > Cupressaceae > Thuja > Thuja plicata. The sequence goes on along the minus strand of MU213248.1, from coordinate 75,506 downwards.
GGTTATGGCATAAAAGTTTTTGTCATGTGAATTTTGAAAACATCGTTAAGATTAGTAAGAAAAGAAAAGTTAGAGGCTTACCAAGCTTATCTAAACTTGACCATGTTATGTGCAAGAATTGTCAAATGGGAAAATGTCAAAATCTAGTTTCAAGAGAAAGAATTTTTCATCTAATGATATTTTGGAGTTAGTTCATATAGACCTATGTGGACCAATGAGAATACAGAGCTATTATGGGGACAAATACTTTATTTTATTTGTTGATGACTACTCTAGAATGATGACTATCATGATCTTAAAAGAAAAATATAAAGCATTTAAGATGTTTAAATGGTATAAAGCTATAGTGGAAAAAGAAACTGGAAGAGAACTAAAGTGTTTGAGATCTGATAGAGGAGGTGAATTTATTTCTGATGAGTTCACTAACTTTTGTAATGAGTATGGAATCAAAAGATAGGTTTCCGCACCGAGGACACCACAACAGAACAAAATTACTGAAAGAAGGAATAGATAAATTGTAGATTGTGCTAGAATACTGATGATTGAAAAGAGTGTTGCACAAACATACTGGAGAGAAGCAGTTAGCATAGCTGTTTACACACTGAACTGAGTACAACTGAAGAAAGATTCAAATAAGACACCTTATGAGCTATTGTAGGGTTACACACCTAATGTGAGTTATTTTAGAATATTTGGTAGTCGTTATTATATTTTGAAATATGATCAAAATGGTAAATTTGAGTCAAAAAGTGATGAAGGAATATTTCTTGGATATTATACTAAAAGTAAAGCCTACAAATGCTTGAACAAGACTTCTAACAAAATAATTGAAAGTGCAAATGTAAAAGTTGATGAATTTGCTAAGAAGAATGACGAGGACAACATGAAAGAACCAAAAGATTACAATTGATTTTTCAACATGGAAGAACCTGATACTATACCAATGCAAATGCCTAATGTTACTGTGCAACAGGGTAATGTCACCGGGCAACAGGTAGCATAGACCGAGAATCAAGAAAATGTTGAAACAGAAGATCATGAAAAAGAACACAATGAACATGCTAAAGAAGAAAATGAAGAAGAGAGAATTGAACCTATACTTGCTAAATATGTGAGAAGAAATCATCCAAAAAATCATATTATTGCAGATAAAAGGGCTGTCACGATGCCAAGAAGTAAGTTGAAAGACAAAACATGTTTAATTTGTGAATTTGAGCCTAAGAATGTTAGAGATGCATTAGAAAATGAAGAATAGATTACTGCTATGAATGAGGAAATTGAGAAGATACAGAAAAATAAGACATGGAAATTAGTACCGAGACCAAGTGATAAGAATATCATTGGCACCAAATGGGTTTTCAGAAAAAAATTGAATGAGAATGGAGATGTAACCATAAATAAAGCAAGATTAGTTTGCAAAGGGTATGCACAAGAAGAAGGGATTGACTATGGAGAAACTTTTTCACCTGTTTCTAGACTTGAAGGAGTAAGAATATTAATTGCATATGTTGCATATAAAGGATTCAAAGTATATCAGATGGATGTTATGTCTACATTTTTGAATGGAATACTAGAAGAAGAGGTATACATTGAACAACATGAAGGATTTGTTGATCCTGATCAGACAAACATGGTATGTAAGTTACATAAAGCTTTATATGGATTGAAACAAGCACCAAGAGCATGGTATGAAAGACTACATTCTGATCTTATAAGTATTGGATTTATTAGAACAAGTGAAAAAAAAAATTTGTATTTGAAAGGAGGAAATGATGATAAAACCCTTATTGCTAAAATATTTGTTGATGATATTATATTTGGAGGAAATGATACTCTATGCACTTCATTTGCTGATGAAATGAGGAATGAATTTGAAATGTCAATGTTTGGAGAGATCAAATTTTTTCTTGGATTACAAATTTTACAACAGACTGTAGGTATCTACATTACATAGTCCAAATACATCAAGTAAATACTGAAAACACTCAGAATGGAAGAATCAAAACCAATCGGAACACCAATGGTGACATGATGCAAATTGACAAAAGAAGACAAGATGCTTGAGGTAAACCAGACTTTGTATAGATCTATTATTGGAAAGTTGATGTATGTTGTACACACAAGACCTGACATTGCACATGAAGTTGGAATTTTTGCAAGATGTTTTGCTAATCCCAGAGAATCACATATGACTACTGTAAAAAGAATTTTTAGATATCTGAAGAATACTGAGGACTATGGACAATGGTACAAAAGAGATGGAAAATTTGAATTGAAAGTCTATATTGATGCTGATTGGGCTGGGAACATTGATGATAGAAAGAGCACTACTGGTGAAGCATTATTTATTGGAGAAAGATTAGTTACTTGGATAAGCAAGAAGAAAGGATGCATATCTCAGTTAACTGCAAAAGAAGAATATGTTTCTACTGTTGCAAAATGTTTAAACATAGCATGGATCAAACAAATTTTGAAAGGCATAAATGAAGAGATTACTGACCCAGTGATAATTTACTGTGATAATACAAGTACTATATTTCAAAGAATCCTATGATGCATGAAAAAACAAAGCATATATCTGTTAAATATCACTACTTGAGGGAACAAGTACAAGATAAACAAGTGATACTAGAAGATGTACAATCAAAAGAACAACTTGTAGACATATTCACTAAATCCTTACTAAAGGATACATTTGAGTACTAAGAGGTAGACTAGGGGTTCGTCCCTTGTCTATTGGTCACTAAGCTGAATAGGAGGTTGCATCAACCTGCACATAATCAAAAGATCAAATATGTTGATGCAAAAATTAATTAGACTGACACAGACATATAAATACACTGCAAGGTACTTACTACACCAAAAACTAGAGATATTTGTTTTGGCTATTGAAGAGCTGTATATTTATTTTTGGCATTGCTGTTAAAGGGAGAGAGATTCATGAAATATATAAAGGGAGAGAGATTCACTGAACTATCTATCCATCAAAGGGAGAAAATTAAAAGGGAGAGAAATATCTATCTAAAGAGAGATCAAGAACAGAAAAGTCAAAACTACAGGGAGAGTCTGCATGATAATTTCTTTTTATACTGACACATTTTTTTCAAGCTAGGGAGAGTTATATAATTTTTGCAGTTGTAGAACATAATTTTGGTATTTTTTGTATGATATTTTTATATTTCACATTTCATCTTGTGTTTCCATCAATGCCAAAGGGAGAGATTGATGAACTACAATTGATTGTATGTTTGAAGTCATTTGTTGATAGTCAACCAAGTTACAGAAGTGATGATAAACATTGTCAGTTAATGTATTGTCATTAATGTCAACTTGTTTGCATATCATAATGGTAGCAAACATCTGTTATGGATTGAAGATATGGAACACACTAAGCTTATGTGGTTAGTAAATGAAGAGTTCTGTATACACTGAGAGACAGTGAACACCGAGTAAAACACAATGTATATCGGGAACAGTGTTAACCAAGCTAGGGATCATCGAAACAACACGGTATTGACCAAACAATTAATTCAAACTGAGGATGACTAGAATGCTGAGCTGGAAATTGATGATTCTGAGGTAAAATATAAAGTTTGTTATGTTGATCAAATGGTTATGAGAATTAAAGGAACATTAGATGGCAAAGATTGAAACATGTTTTTAACACAACTAACAAGGATGGTTTAAGCGGTAAAATCAATGATTGAGATTAAGTGGAAAAATCTGAATGATGGAAATTAAATGAGCTATGATGTCTATATAAGAGACAAGACATTAATTTTTAATAACACCCGATGTGCACATGCAAATTTTATGCATGATTGATCAAATTGGTTAAAGATAAAACCAAGCATTTTCTGTAGAGATCACTGAACGATAGAGGAAAGAGCATTACCGAGCAGAATAGAGTATGATGAATCAGATGAGATGAAGTGGACAAATTGATCAGAGGTATTATGTACTTAGCATAGATACAAAAATATGGAAAATAGAGTTGTATTTGAATCAGATCATTACTGTATTAGTTTAACCATAGTTACAGATAAATCTCTTAACCGAGTAGGACATGAAAGTCTTTATTATGAAATTCTAATGAATGTTGAGTGTTTTCTTGTTGACCCCATAGTGAATGCATGGTCAAGAGAGAACTATTAGTTTTAAATCCTCTAATCAGGTCACATTTAACAGTGTGCATTGTAACCTTTAACAGGGTTGGCTCTTCACCGAGCTCACTTCAGAAGAGTGAAGTATTTTGGGTTACCAATCCCAGGTGGTTTTTCCTTTAGCAGGGTTTCCATGTTAAAAATCTACGTGTCAATGTGCATGAATGTTGTGGATTGTTATTTTTATTTACACTTTACTTTATTGACATTGGTGAGTAATCATATTATTAATTTACTGCTACTCAGTAATTAACTAGAAGATTACAAAATACATTTCACTAAGTTGAATTATATGTTTGAAATTATTTTTATATACATCTAAGGAATTTGGGACTGTAGGATAACTGGGAGCTAACTGATTCACCCCCCCTCTCAATTATTCTAACATCCTCCTCCTCCACCATCTGCATTCTTAGGGCCCTATATCTCTTCTATTTTTATTGCTCGACAGTGGGCTTTACTATGCCCTCCTCCGAGCCCATAAAGCCTATGTGAGGGGACATGCATTGAATTCCCTCTATATATAGAAGGCCATGTTGTCTTCTTCTCCCTCCTCTATGTTGAGAAAGTTGCAGAGAAAAATTCATCTCCTTACCTTTGTTTTCAATTTCTTTAACAATTCTTTTAACAAATGAGATAGACTCAGAGTTCAAATAGTGGAGGAAGAAGAAGATTTTTCTTGAATTTAAAGATGTTGCTTTCCAATTTATACATTTTAATAGAATTATAATTGTCACCATTCAATTTTTGAGCCTCTTTTTTTTGAACAATTCTACCTCTTATTTCCTCCACTACAACTTGTTGAGCACTTTTCTTACTACATATACCCCTCCAAAAAGGGCCAAGATAAAATTTGGTATTAAAATACGGTGCTTCAAGAGCCAATGAAATAAAAATCAATTCCATGGTACTAGAGGGGTCAAATAGAATAACAACCTCTTGATCAAAGACAAGAGAAATAAGAAAAAAATTAGAGCAGAAGGGGGAGGAAGGGAGATCAATAAGCAAAAGACCAATCTAGTCGATGAGAGGGTCTATTGGTAGAGTCTTTGGGCGAATCTTGAGTTGATATATATAATAAAATCTACATTTTGGTGTAAAAATTCTTGAAAAATTATAGGATAATGTGAAAATGGTCTCATTTTAAGCTCAATCTCTATAATGACATTGTGTGTCATATCCTACCAAAGAACCCTTGGGGAACAAGGTGATAGCATACACAATAATAATTTTTTGAAACAAGCATATATAAATCATCAAAAACATGAATACAATAATATGTGATCCAACAATAACTAAAATCATTCATGAATAATCATTTGGTCTACCAACATAAACATATCATAAGCAATCAAGATGGATAAGATGATTTGTTCCAAGGGTTCAACAACCAGCACTCACAACACTCACCATATCACAATTGATCCTTTTCAAAATCACCAACCAAGGGACTAGCTCCCTCCCAAGTTCAGTCAAAAAGGTGCATACTGATAAAACCAATCAAATAACACATTACACAATACTAAATATTAGATATGAATATACCAAAATGCTCACTGAGATAATGGGTATCCAATATTTAGACTCTCTTTTACATATATCAAGTGGAGCATCATTCTATTATAAATGCATAGCTCTGTAGATACAAATGTGTAGGAAAAAGAGGTGCTTATGCAGAATCAGATACTAGATATGCACGATATTGCATAGTACATATGTGCAACAAAAATTGACAAATGCGCAACAAAATTGCGTATATGCACAAGACCCCATATACACTGGCATAAAAGTATAATGACATGAAAATTGAGGTCAATTCTTCCTCTGAGCACCCCAAAAGGATAATAGAGGACCTAAACTACATTGGGAATATTTTGAAACTTATCATGAGATGATCCACACTAAAATAACATCAATTGCAACTTGAGATCAAATACAATTACCATTACATTCACAATATCTAGTTGAGTACATCATGTATATGAGTACTAATACATCAAGATGACAAAATAATTACAATAATACATCCAATAATGTGATAACACCATGAAGGAATTTTAGTGTGGTTGCATACATTCAATGAGAGCAATGTATGCTTATTCCATCAACATTTAAGCATAAAATCACAATGATATGAGTATAAAATACATCTATTAAGAAAAGTTCCAAGAAAACATCATCAAATAGTCTCATAAATTTATGAGGAAAGGGGGATACACTTGAGAACCTTAAGTAATACCAAATATGTCAATGAGATATTAAGATCACTCAACATGAACAATATGAATATGTATGCACTAACATAATAATCATGATTTCATCATTGTTCTATTGCAAGGAATACAAAAATAATCACACGAGTTTAAATTTTCCTGGAATTACATCATAAGTACATGAATACAAAAAAATAATGTCATAATGTCATCGAAGAGCCTGCATACAAACTAGGACTGCTCAACACTTGTATTTTGATCCCAAACATCAGCTGGTCACGCCACCTGACCATGAGGAATCCTCAAGCCCTCTCTAGTGTAGGAGCGCCCATGAAGCACAAAGAGATCCATGAAGGATAAATTTTGGTGTTTTTTTTTCTTGTGATGTAATAAGGTCCCTTGGACTATTTCATTTCATTTTGTAAGGTCTCGAGATCAAATTGTAAGGCTATAAGATAGTATGTCCTGAATAGGTTTGTCATGGTTAAAGTGGTAAAACTTGGTCAAAGACCCAAGTAGAGTAGGAAAATGAAAAATTTGATATTTAAACATGTTGAGGGTAAATTTTTGCCAACAATTGATGTAATTTGGCATGTAGGAGGTAGAAATGTCAAAAGTTGTAAATGTTGTCAAAATATTGCAATGCAACTTTTGCAACTTTGCTCATAACAGCTATGTAAGTTTAAAAGGTGGTTTCCAATGGTTCAAATCACCTTTAATTTTTTTTTTAAATACATAAATGGGGTCAAGGCATGATATCTAATGAAGTTTTTAATAAAAATTGATTGGACTGTTATGAAGGTTTCATGCTCTCCCTATGATTGTATAGGTGTGTACAGATTAAATGATCAAATCATTGAATATGTATGTGTAGAATAGTGAGTCACCTTTATTTTTTATATGGTTTGAAGTGATTTGGAGAAGAATTGAATAAGTTAGATAAATTTATGTAGTGACTGGTTTGAAACCCTCCATATCTTAGGGTTTTAGGCCCATTCATGGGAACCTAACATTTCACTAGCCCAATAAGCTCAAATCCTAGGGAATGTTAGGTTGTCACATATCTACTAAGATGCAAAAACAACTATATCAATCCCATCAATTTGCAAGTTTTAAGATGATGCCCTAGGCTTGGCATGGTTACGTGACAAGAAAGGAAAGTTGTGAAATGTGTTTCATAGACTACAAACGGGGGTTTGGGTGAAATTTAATGAATGCTATTTTGTTCTTAGGGATGTATAGAGATGTCCCAATAGGTGGTTTGGAGAAAGGGACCAACTGGTAAATATTTCCTTTGTAAAACAAGCCTATTATCCCAAATAGGCCTAATTTAGTAGTGTGCAATTGACCAGGTCATCGGCGGAACCCAATTTTGGTTTTTTAGTATATATGGTGTCAAGGAAAAGGGTATCCAAAAGTGTGATTTTCTTTGGGGCATGTTCAGGAGTTTTGGAAGTTAATGCCAAAAAAGTCATCGGTGATGGCTAATTGCTATTAGGTCTCCTATAAGGATAAATACCTCAAATATTGTTGTAGGTTATTTCCACAAAGAGTTGAGTTGATTTTGGATTAGTATGATCAAAATAGGAATGAACAACATCCTAAAATCTCTCTGCAATGTGGTGATGAAGTGATCCTTTTATAATAAGGTTAGGTGCAAGGAAGACTATGATTAGTGAAATAAGTTTGATGTGAGAAGTTGTATCTCTAGAAGAAGTGAAAATTTTCAAGGTTGATGGTCGACATAAAGAGTGTTGTCTAAGGTTAAAACCTTGTGGGGATATCCCTTTAGGTGGTTCAAAGAAGTGTAACAACCAAGAGTGGATTGGTTAGGATATTGTTAACACAATTGAAGGATTTTTCCTTGCATTAAGAGAATCTCTGCATTAATCTCCCACTGTGCTCATGGGGATAACCATATGGCCCAAACCATAAAAGAAAGGAAACCATACAAGGTATACACATGCAGACAAAATAAACATCCACAAGTACAGTGATCACACAAAATTGGGCACCACAATCACCAAGGTTAAACATCCATCTAGAACAAGGTGGTAGCACAATGAACAACTCAAATCCCTAGATCAAAGGAATACTATCACTACTATCAAATATGAGTGGATTCATAGTCTAAAGTTGGGAGTGTCATCACATAGCCAACTAGCTCATGCGGCACCAAACAACCTCTTGTAAAGATGAGGAGCTTGACATGTCATTAACTCTAGGCCTTCTTCACTACGTCCATGGCTAATGGGAGCCCACAAGGCATGTAGGAGGAATATCTATGGCTGGTACATTTAGGCACACACTATTAGTGCATAAGGGTAATTTTGGATCTGGAACCAACAATAACACAATAAATCTAACCACAAAAATTTATCAATCACAGTTAATATCCCTAAACATCAAGAGAGAAAACATAAAAAATTGAATGCATAAATAATAGTGAAATCAATAACAACAAATGCAATTCAAACCAATTGTCCTCCATTTTTATTCTCTTTCTCAATGTAAATGTGGACTCTTAGTTTGTGCTCAATTGGACAACACGGGAATTTTAAAGTATGCTATTATGAAATTATGAGAATTAGCTCTCATTCTATAGAAATTCTAGATTCCAATCAAGATTTTGTGATTCAGGAGATGACTAAAATAGACTGAAGAGCCAACTCAATTTGATTGAAGAGCTGAACTTAATTGATTTGATAGTGAAGTGAATAGATTGACTTGTCAAGTGAATAGACTAATTTTTTAACTCATTTGATTGCGGGTGAACTAAATTTGATTGGACAATTGATTGAATTAATGGAGAGATGACTAAATTGATTGATTAGTCAACATAATAGATTGAATAGAGAACTAGATAGATTGATCAATTAGAAAAGGTGATTGAATAGTTAGGAAAGGTGATTGAATAATCAGATTTAGACTTAGGGTTAGTTAGGACAAGAAGAATAATTAGAATTAAATAAATTATAAAATTTATTTAATTGCACATGTGGATAATAAATAAATAAATAAAAATTATTTATGAGAGGAAAGAATTAGGAAATTAAATAAATCATCATTTATTTAATTATTAGGAGAAAAGATTAATTAATTATAATTATCTTGTAATAATGATAATTAAGAAGATATTAATTAAATAATATGATTACTTAATTAATTGTGAATATAAGAGATTAATTAAATAATAATAATAATTTAATTAAGTAATAGAAGAATAATAGTTAGATGCTAATAATTAATTAAAATGATCCAATTATGGAAATTAGAGGGAAATACTGAATTTGAAATTTAGGTAGTAGAATGACACTAATTAATTAAATAATAAAGATTATTTAATCAATTGAGACAAATGTTAGTAAAGTTGTCATGCATGAGCAATAGGTCAATTTTAGGTGTCTACATTTTGCCACTCTTTGAGACAATACATTTTCAGGTGTTGTTTCAAAGACTAAATGATAAAAATCATGCCATGGTACGCTCCAATGAAATTGTGATACTGACTAGATATTGTGGTTCCCCCTAAACAAATTGAGTCATAAAATGGAATGAATCTCAATTTATTGAAAAAATGAGTAGGATCGTAATGCTATTGACAGTTTGGAAAACAAAGGCCATACACAAAAGTTATAAGCTACAGAAGTCAAAAGGATACATAGACAGTTCAAATTGGAAGGGTTCACATACACCGAGGAGGGCTTGGGGGTATAAATAGGACTTAGGGGGCCAATTCTAAAGTCATTTTCACTTTAAAGCTTTGAATAATTTAGTGGAGAAGGAGTCTTTGAGCGAGTTTACAGAGCTATGGCTGATTACGAGGATGACATGCATATCAGTGAGCAAGTCAGGACATACCAATGACCAAAGGGTGCCCCAACACCTATGAGTACCCCTCATCTCGTGCTTTAATTTTCTCATTTTTGTGCTTTCTGCATTAGGTCCAGGTTATAAATTTTGGCATTCGACGCAACTAGGCATCACATTCGCCGCAATTGTGGATGAAGTGATGGAGTCACAACAGTATAGGTTAGAAATATAAAATATAACTGAGTCACAATTGAATGTAATGTGACACATAGATAATTAGAAAATGACAGTTGCTAGAGGGATTATACACAATTGTCTATGATTTCTATGATGTTTATGAGATGCAAAATGATATGATTCACTATATGATTTTACATTATGTATATGCAAACATGATGTTATGATGATGCACTTTCTATTTTACATGATGTGATGTTATGGAAGATGACCTATAGGATGTATTTACTGATGTAATAAATCATCTATGTTTTTTTATTTTATATGCATTTTATATTACCATGTGATGCAGGAATGATTGATGTTAATGACTTATGTACTAACCTTTATATGTATGCGGGATACCTTATTTTTTGTTATGCCAAAATGCAAAACCATAATGACTGTAGGGATTGACAAAAATAATTTTCAAGATTGATAGTGTAGATGTCTGAAAATATTAATATTATTTTCCTCTTATTCCTCTAACAATTTAATTCAATCAATTACATAGTTTCATTTATCAATAGTTTAAACACTATTCTAATGTATTTTATTTAAATACATTTGCCTCCACAAAATCCCCTTTTAATAAATTTATATTTATTAAAATCCTCCATTTTCCTAATTCTTCTAA
>MU213248.1:44490-64414 GCA_018584345.1 Thuja plicata | reverse complement strand
AAGGCTAATGGAATGCTCACCCACATGGGGAATTTCTCTCCAAAATGGGCACCCATTCCTCTTAAATTCTCTCTTACAACTTTGTCCCCTCCTTTGAAATATTGAGCTACTCAATATTAATGCCAATGTTGACTCAAAATTGGCCATCTTTTCAAAGCCTTGTGTCTCCTGTGTGGCTCTTATGTGGATGCCACATAAGTGCCACTTCATCCAAGCCTCTTCCTCTCTCCAAAAACTCTATAAATAGAGGCCTTCTCTTCTCATATTTTAATCTCTCAATTTGCATTTTTATCATGCTAGTATTGTCTTAGAATGTCATAGTTGTTTTCATGCTAATATTCTTAGATGCTAGTTTCATGTTTTCAAATGCTTAAATCATCATAGAAATTTCATGCTATGCTTTTAATTGGTTAATGAATCATAGTTTCTATATTAGCATATGCATATCATTTTCATTTTCATAGCTTAGGTTATCATCTTGCAAGAAGATTTGAGACTAGTTCCTCATACTAGCTCTTGAATCTTTCTTCTTGATCTCATAATCTTGCATAAGCATTGGGATCTATTACAATTTTGTGTGTTTGAGAGAGCACACTCACATGCATCCAAAATGAGCAAATCAAAATGAGTAGATTAGGGTGCTTTTTGTTTACTCATTTTTAGCTTAAGCCGATGTTATTTAGTGTCCTTGTTGTTTGTTTGATCTCTTGTATGCTTTCTTGATATAATTCATGTGCTAACCCGCTAACATTTATATGTTTGAGCTTGCTCCCAACAAGTTGAAGGATTCCATATACACATTCTGGCACGCCCGGTGGGACCCACATCCCTAAAAACTCCAACTTCTTATCTAATTCTTCCAAATTTTGTCAAAAATGTGGATCGACATCTCCGACTTACACACAGAGGCATCTACGCAAATGCCGGTTCTTCCTGAACTGCCATTTGACATCTCTGCAAACCAGTGTCTGTGACATGAACCAGCATCTCCGCCTGACATTAAAATTTTGAGACTTTACTGACCCTGTTGCTCATTTGTCAAGTTCATTTGTGTTTCCTAGCGCTTTTCAATACTTGGTCACTCTATTTTTTTTAGCAGAAGTCAGTTTTACAAGCAGTTATAATGGTGAAATTAAACTAAAAGGAACACATTTTTGATAAATCATTAATAAATAATAGTTTTTTAAGGGGTTAATTAGTTTCAACATAGGTTTTTAGACACATTTGGAAGCTAATTAAGAAGCAAACATAACTTGTTGTGTCATTTTTTGTTGCATTTTGTGTTTGCAGGTAAATTAGCGTCTATGAAAATGCTGGTTCATGAACTAGTGTTTGCGACAAAAGAATCAGTGTCTGCACAAAATCATCGTCTACACTCTGTGAATCAGTGTTTACGCCTGGTATAACGATTTTCTACTTTTTTGGTGTTTTTTGGTTATTTCACTGTCATTGTCATTTTTGACCCAGAATATAGAATCAACGTCTATGCCCTGAACCAGCATCTGCGCTCTGGAAAAATTTTATTTTGTGTTTGCTAACAACTTTTTGAGTGGTTTTTGTGCTAACGCTTGTCAAATATTATCCTTCAAACTACTAACTAGTTGTTGCAGCACCGCTTGTCAAAGACGCAAAACTGAACAACTACTCACATTTGTCTTGTAGGTTGCCTTGATCTAAATCGACCAAACGATCATGTTTGTAATCTTTTCTAGGCACTTAGAATTAATTAGAAAGATCTTTTGTCTAATCCAAAGCGAGTGTTAGGGGATTATGATCTCTTCCCATTTGGGAAGATAAAAAACCTAGACACACTTACTTTGTGTTAAAAAAATAAATCTTTGGAAATAAAACAACTTGTCTTGCATGTTTGTGGAGAAAATGACATTGGATAGGAGATTATGCTCTTTTCCCCTTGTGGGAAAATCAGAAATCTAGACCCTTCTTGTCGCCAATCCCATTTACTTCCAAGTTAATCCTTTAGTTGGGCCTGCCGGTTGAGGAAAAAATCTCCTGAGAATGACCCACGTGAGAACAAGGTGTAAGCCACACCACTTTAACTCATGTTAATTAAATTTACTCCTTGGGGTTAAAGCCTCGGGAGTCAGTTGGCATTTGAGCTTATACTCAGCTCTCATCTAACTTAAGTGCGACCTCGCGGTCTCAATCACGTTTACGTGACCACTTTTGTCAAGACGATCTATGGGGCTATATGCCTGAATCGTGCTAGCGTGAACATAGAGGATATAATTGAATGGAGATCCATACTAAACACTCTAGGATTAGAAGCTATCCAGAACACCCCCAAAAGGTGATAATGCTTGTGCAAGGAAGATAGTAACTTCCCCAAGATCACTCGTACATTTGTGTCACCTTGAGCATTTGGAATCGGATAATACGACATCATGACTGGAGCCATTGCGTGCTTGGTGATAGCCATATTTTGATTATCTCTTGTGTGTGTGCCTAAGCTTACGAGCAAGTATTTTCATGCTATGCCAAATTCCTTAGGTAGATTTTATGCTTGAAGTGCTTGAAGAAACTGACAAATCCAAAACACAAATGAAATATCCAACTTTCAAATTTGTCACGTGCTTGTGTCCTTCAAGGTTGCTTTGTCCCTTGTCAGATTTTTTTCAGACATATGCTTGTTATTTTCCAGTTTTGATTATGTTGAAATTAGTTCTTGCCATAGAACAATCCTATTGAAAAAAATAGAACACGATCAAGCTTTTTGCTAGATTATCAAAACAAACATTTCGGTCTTTCATGAGATATGTCCTAAGAACCCCAAAATATTCATCGAAGATCAATATCTACTTATAGGACATGAACGATTCCAAGAAACACACGAAGGTGAAAATCCCGTTACCACCCGTGCAAAGAGAACAAAAAAACACAACCCGAGAGGCTACCAAATACCAACACATTGTCGATTCCGTCAAGCAAGAAATCCATAAGCGAGAACAATTTGAGAAAGTGATCTACAACAACAAGGTTTCTCATTTCATGGGCAAATATCATCTAAAATCTATTTTTGTTGGATTTGAACAATATGACTAGTCAGTTTATCACAATAAACACAAGTTCCTCCTCTTCTTAAGCTCACTTAGCTTGCATTTTAGGACCTCCCTTAGGTTGCCATCTTTAGGAACACATCACACACTCATCCTAGCATGATCTTGCATTAACCGAATCAATCATAATCAACCTAGCATCATCCAAAGCATCCTTGATCACACACCTCACTTGGTATTGCATACCCTTTTTGGAGTTGCTAAAAAACCTACATTTTAAATCAAACCCCATCCTTGAATGTCCTTAAACTAAGCATTGTTTTAGGATAATCCCTTTTGTCTTTTACAACCTCATCACCTTGATCAAAAGGTTGGTTTGCATTAACAAAGAATCTCGTCTGTCGAAGACCACAAGTCTGTCTTAGGTAGATAATCACATCCACTTGATCCTACACTAGGGAAAGAAACCCTTGATCCTTGCATACATCAAGTCATCCTTAATCCATAGGAGTACATCCATCACCTTAGGCACATCCTAATTCTAGTGTCATCATCCTTAGTTTCCTAGGTGCATCCTTGCATACATCTTGGATCTCATATTCCTTTAGCATAATCATTTCATGCCACCTATCACATGAGCCTTTAAGAAGAGGAAGAACATGGATCCTAATCTTGCCACTAGCTCATCTAATCCTATGACTGAGAACACCAACACCATGGTCACTTATGCACCTCAACCCAATGATCAATTCAAACATATCTGGGTAGACACTAATGAAACTCCCACTTTAAGTGCCGTGGAAACTTTTATCAATCATCCAACACTTGTCCACATGGTAAATGCCATGAGTGGATGTAACAACAACCAGGTACTCTTGGACATCCAACAACAAAGACTTCAACTTCCACCTTGGATTATACCCACACTTGTCACATGACCTATGGCACCTCCAGGAGAACGTCCTTATCCCACCAGAAACAAAGTTTTTGATCCACTACAACGATCCCTACAAGTGGGAACTCTTCTTGTGCAAGTCATTCATCCCTCTATTCCACCTTCCATCATACACACAACACCTACACCTACCTTAGGAGCCTTGCCTCTTGAAACCACACCAGTAGCACAAACAATACCCCCTATCACTATGCAAATACCTCTGCAAGCCACGGTTCCTCCTTTTCACAAACAAACCCAACATTCATTGCAAACTTTCCACCAGCACCACTAGTTAGCTCACAACAAACCACCATTCCATCTATTCCTACTCAACCTATTCAAAGTGCTACAACTAGTTCACAACATCAAAGCACCCAAGTATCCATGCCTATTCCACCTTTCTTCACCACAGGTATGCCACCTACCAATGCATATAACCAACCCTTATTTCCACAAGGGTCCACTTTTCCCGCTCCACTAGAAACACAACCACAATGAATGTCAACGGTTCCACCTCAAACATTGTTTAACCCAAATCCTCCCACATTGCAACCATCCATGAATCCCTTTTCCGTACCCCAAATTCCCATCCAACCTATCCAACAAAAACAACAACAACCTATCCAACATCAATAGAAGCAACCTATCCAGCAGCAACCTATCCAACAACAATAGCAACAACCTATCCAACAATAGTAAATCACCAACCCATTCATATCCCATGCACAACAACAACCAATCAACCCCTTTGCAGTTGCACAGCCTACTTTTCAAACTACACAACAACCATTACCACAAATGCAGGGGGAAAATCCCTTCATGACACAACCAATGCAACAATTTGCTAGTCCTTTTATCCAACCCATGCAACAACAGCAAACTCATCCCACCAGTTACATAGACATGTCATCTTTCACTGCATCACAAAAAATTCCCCCTCCACAACAAGTTCTCACTGGGGGCATTCCACCACAAAGCACCTATGTGGGTGCACAACAAGCTCATCCCACCTATCTAACACTGCAACAAATACAAGCATATTTCCAATAGTTGCAACAATATTATCAGACACCAACACCTCCTCCACTGCAGTATTCCACTCAACCCTAGTTTCCACCACAACAACCTGTATACAGTGACCAACAACCACCCTACCAAACACCACAATATCCCCCATAGAATCCCCCATATTTTCCATTTGATCCATATCAGGCACAAGGGAATCCTACAATTATGATCAACAATCCTCCCCCGCAAATTAATCATGAATGAGAGGAAATGAAGAATGCTCTCAAAGAGATAAAAGATGGGACATAAGCCAAAACATTCAAGTTCAAAGAAGTATGTCCATATCCATTTGACCGATCCATCACTTCTATACCCTTCCCCAAACACTTTGAGACCCCAAAATTTAATAAATATCGGGGGAAGGGTGATCCTATGAGTCACGTAAAATAATTATACATGGCATTCCACGAAGTGGCCTATCGAGATAACTTCCTCATGAGACTATTTCCCAAAAGCTTGGGAGGCACCGCCCTTGAGTGGTTTTACAAAATCCCTTACGACATAGTCTCTACTTTTGCAAAGTTATCCAAAAAGTTTGTGGCCCAATATGTGCATAACATTGAAAATGAACTCTCACTCCTTGACCTATGCAATTCCAAACAAAAGGGAGGAGAGAGCTTGGATGATTATCTTCAGCGCTAGCAAGGGCTTACTACAAGGTTGTCCTACCAACCCCTAGAACAACATCTTATCAAGATTTTCATTACCAACCTTCATCCTAAGCTTGCTTATCACATGTGCATGAATTGTATACAAAATTATCACGATATCAGGATCAAAGGTATGGACCTTGAATGAGGCCTCGTAGAAGAAGGTACAATTAAAAATTACAAAGAATCCTAGCCTGAAAAACATAACAATGACCGATCATGATACTGGAACAAGAATAAGAATGTGGTCACAGATGGAGCCACTAACACCAAACATGTTCAGGTTGTGGTAGCTAGTCCTAATGTGCCAACCTAGACTTATCAACAAACACCAGTAATGTATCCACAACCTCCTCCCATGTATCAGCAACCCACTCTCACATATCCTCAACCATAGTATCAGCAAAACATGTGCCCTCAAGGCATGCCCATATATCCTCCTCCAGGGACAGCCCATCAACACAACTATCAAGGTCCTATGAATCATACAAATGCTATCTCAATCCCTCACAAACAAAAAAGACCTCATGCTTCAAATGCACCACAACACACATTTACCCCTCTGGGTGAACCTATAGATGTCATCTTTTGCAAGCTGGTCCAAGCAAACCAAGTCATATATCCTAAAACATAGCCATTTGATGACTCAACTCCTAAACCTTCTTGGTATAAAGACACTAAGTACTGTGAATACCACCATGTTAAGGGACATACCACTCTTAAATGCATGAAGTTGAAACACTATATCCAAGATCTCATTGATCGCAGGGAGATCAAAGTGGATTCTCCTACCCAATCATCACCAAATGAAGGCCTTAAGATTTATCAAAATGCATTCCCTAAACACACTTCTGGTACAGGTCTAGGAAATCCTACTCAGTCCTCTAATCAAGGAAAAGGAAAACAAGCAGAAAGTGCCAATAGAAAAGATTATACCAATGGTTATATCAATTATGATAATCTCATTGGCTGCATATCCCAAGTCCAGTCCTCCGTCAATGTCATCCATGTTAGAGGTGCTGATAACCAATGCATAATCACCGCTCATAGAGGTAGGATAACAGTGGCAGGTGCTGGTCCCGCCCCATTTGCTGGGACCCAATACAACATTTTGGAACACCTAGGGAATACTCTAGCCCAAATTTCCATCCTGGATCTTCTCCGCATATCACCCACTTATCAAGAGATCCTTAATAAAGCCTTTCAAGAATCCCATGTTCCCAGTGACATCAACCTTAATGAGTTCCAAAACCTTTTCAAACACCTATCTACATCCTATGGGGTCTCCTTTAGACCAATAGACATCCCCTCTGACAAAACCGATCACAATCTCCCACTCCGTATTACTGTCATGGTTAAAATTTTTTTCCATCAAATGGGTCATGATAGATAATGGATCGGCCCTAAATTTGTGTACTCTAAAATTCATAAAATAGTTGGGCTGCACTGAGGCTAATATCATAAATGAGGTCATCACAATAAAATCATATGACAACCTGGAGTGTACTTTTGAAGGCACCATTATCTTACTCATTAAAGTGGGCCCGGTTATCCAAGAAACATTATGTCATGTTGTTGATCTTGACCTTCCCTACAACTTCCTCCTCGGATGCCCATGGATTCATTCTATGCAAGCCATCCCATCCACCTACCATCAGTGCATCAAATTCCCATACAAGGGCACTGAGATCACCATCCGTGCAGATCCTAAGCCCTTTGCATACTACAATGCATTGGAGACATCCTTTCCACGTTCCACTCATTGTCCCAGGATTGATATTGGCTCCTCTGTCACTAGCTCATCTCGAACCCATTCAGATCAAGAAGCAATCCTCTCTTCCACCTTGTCCAAGGTCAAGATCAACAACAAAGGATGTGGTGAGTACACGTTATCTGATGCCTTCACAGTTGGAGCACTGCCTGTTGATCCTCACACTCAAGGCCGCTGGCCTAATTTAAGAAAAATAGAATCAGAAACAACTAGGACACTACAATTTGGTCCTACCACTTTCATATCACAAGGTACTTTGGTTGGCTAGGAAATGGAACCAAACATCAATCAATGGATATATAAAGATCCACCACCCCAGGACACAATTCAGCTCAATTACTTCAAGGATAAGTACCCCACAATGCACAAACTAGTGATAGAAAAATGGAACTACCAAGGAGGTGGCCTTGGTTATGAAGAGCAAGGGATAAAAGATCCTATTGTACCTACCTAACTAGAAAAACACTTAGGCCTTGGTATGGGCTCTGACATGACTGGGGGTACCAACGAGTTCATCAACTATTCCTCTTGTCAATCCCTAGATGAAATTGCTGACATCGAAGATATCCCAAAAGAGAAATTTGTGAGAACCTATGACGATGTTTTCAACAATGAAACCTTCTTGGGAAATGATTTTCTATAAAAAATTTCCATCCTCTTCATTGACCTCCCCCTCTACCATCTTGAACTCATAGATTGGGACCAACCAAGTGTCGTACATGTTGACGAGTTCCAAAGTGAGGACGCGCTCCTAAGCTTTATGGGAGCAATCGAGCAAAGCAGTGACTGGGGGAAACACTCAGCATATGTCTACAAGTGGGACCCAAAGGCATACTTTGGGGAAGAGGAGAAATTTAGCCGCAAAAGTGATAAAAAAAATCAAAATAAAAAAGAGAAAAATTGATCTTCTAGTGAAAACCCCTCTGGGGCACTATCTGATCATAAAAAAGTGAAAACAAAGGGCGTATCCCCTGGTGAAAATCTCTCTGAGGTGCCAAAGGATGAAGATTCTCCTCTTCCTCTTATCCAAGATTATAGGCCTGAACAGTCATCAATTCTCATTGAAGAAACAAAACCTGTCAATCTGGGTACCAAGGAAAATCCCGCCATCACATACATAGCGACGTCTCTGTCTCAAGTAGAAGAAAGTGATCTTATCACTTTACTAAAGGAATCCATCAACAAATTCACATGGTCTTACTCCCACATGTCAGGGTTAGATCCCAACTTGGTGGTTCACCATCTAGCAGTGGACCCAAACATCAAACCTGTCAAGCAAAAGCTCAGAAAGATGCATCCTAAAGTGGCACTACTTGTAAAAGCGGAGTTAGAAAAATACTCCACGCCAAGATCATCTACCCCATTGACTATTCTGACTAGATTTCTAATATGGTTCTTGTTGCTAAGCTAGATAAATCAATCAGGATATGCACAGATTTTAGATACCTCAATAAGGCATGTCCCAAGGATGATTTCCCATTGCCAAATATAGACATGATCGTAGATCTCATAGCAGGACATGAGATGTTGTCACTCATGGACAACTTCTCTGGATATAATTAGATCTGCATTGTAGAAGAAGATCAACATAAGACAACATTCACAACCCCTTGGGGCACCTTCTGCTATAACATGATGCCTTTTGGCTTAAAGAACGCTGGTGCAACCTATCAAAGAGTAATTATTGTCATTTTTCATGACATGATCAACAAGATCCTTGAAGACTATGTGGACGATATCTTGGCAAAATCAGTAAAAAGGGAAGACCACCTGGATTTTCTGGAATGTGTCTTTGATAGAATCAGATACTACTGCTTAATGCTCAACCCTAAGAAATGTGTCTTTGGAGTCACATCAGGGAAACTCCTAGGGTTCATTGTATCAAGATGAGGCATTGAAATTGACCCAAAGAAAGTACAAGCTATCATAGAGATGCCTCCACCAAAAACACTCTGGTAGCTATGCAGCCTCCAAGGAAAGCTACAATCTATGTGCCATTTCATTTCTCAACTAGAAAACAAGTGTCAAGGATTCACTCATCTCCTAAGCAAAGACAACACATTCAAGTGGGATCCTTAGTGTTAGAAAAGTTTTGATAAAATCAAAGAATATTTGGCTAATCCACCCATCTTGGTACCTCCTGTACCTGGTCGACCACTCATTCTATACATTTCTACTACTACTACAACACTGGGGGCAATCCTTGCTCAATTTAATGATGAAGGAAAAGAAAGAGCTATATATTATATCAGTCGAACCTTGGTGGGTTATGAGCTCAACTATTCCCCTATGGAAACAGCATGTCTGGCAGTGGTCTTTGCCACTCAAAAACTTCACCACTACATGCTTAGTCACACAACCAAGCTCATTTCAAAGGTGGATCCTCTCAAGTATCCACTCTCTAGGACTACACTTACAGGTCGAATGACAAAATGGGTTATGTTGCTAAGTGAATTTGATATTCAGTATGTTGACAGAAAAGCCATTAAAGGGCAAGTCATTGCTGATCAGCTAGCTGAAACACCATTGGTAGATGCATATCCTTTGGTCATAGAATTCCCAGAGAGCACTTGTACATGGTATAAGAACAACCAACATGGAAACTCTACTTTGATGGGTCCTACATAGCTCATGGTGCAGGGACAAGAATACTTTTTGTCACACCTCAAGGTGACTACATCCCCATGTCATTCAAATTGGGATTTCCCTGCACAAACAACATTATAGAATATGAGGCACTAATTGTAGGACTTCGCATGGCCATAGAATGGAATATCATAGATATCAAGATCTTTGGTGACTCCCAACTTATCATCAAACAAGTTTTGGATGAGTACCAAACAAAAGATGACAAATTGACACCATATAAGCAGATGGTTGACAAGCTGAAAGAATATTTCCTCCACTTGCAAGTAACACAAGTACCACATTTATACAACAAAGCTGCTGATGCAATGGCCATA
Organism: Thuja plicata; assembly: GCA_018584345.1. Classification (NCBI taxonomy): domain Eukaryota; kingdom Viridiplantae; phylum Streptophyta; class Pinopsida; order Cupressales; family Cupressaceae; genus Thuja; species Thuja plicata. The sequence continues at coordinate 54,011 of MU213248.1, read as the reverse complement.
ATTAGCTCCCTTCTTGAGATTCCCCACGAGTCTATGCAATACGAATTCTTAGTTGAGCAACTACATGCTCCCACTTATGAGAATGATGAATCAAATTACGTACGTGTCTTGGTTGGTCCCCAGTCCCCATGGTACCATGATATCCAAGCTTAACTACAAAATGGTATCATATCTCCTCATCTCACTATAAACCAATGCCAAAACTTTATCCAAAGAGCTTCCTGTTACACCCTCATAGCCAATACCCTATATCGTCGAGGCTATCACAATGTGCTCTCTAGATGTTTAGATGAAAAAAAAGCCGCCCAGGCTTGAAAAGAGGTACATGATAGAATCTATGGTGCCCACACGAGTGGCATGGTCCTAGCCAAGAAACTTCTATGTACATGGTACTACTGTCCTATAATGGAACATGATTCTAGTGAGTTTTTCAAAAAGTAACTACCTTGCCAACAACATGCTAATCTAATCCATGCTCCTGCTCAAGACCTCAGACCTATTGCACGTCCTTGGCCCTTCTCTTGTTGGGGTTTTGACCTCATTGGTAAGATTAATCCCCTCTCCTCTGAAGGCCACAAGTACATAATCATGGCTACAAAGTACTTTACAAAGTGGGTCGAAGAAATTCCACTCACACTCACTACTGGTGTCTAGATATCCAAATTCATCCTCTACCACATTGTCTGCCACTTCAACATACCCTCCACCATCTTCATAGATCATGGTACACCATTTGAAAATCAACACATCAGTGATATCTATGCTTTCCTCCATATCCATCACCATTTCTCTAGTCCATATTTCTTGCAAGGTAATAGCCAAGCTAAGGCAACTAATAAAACCATCCTCAAAATCCTCAAGAAAGTTGTTAATGATAATGGTCGTGACTGACATCTCTAGATCAATCCTGCCCTTTGGGCATACCACACTTCCTACCACTCTCTTATTGGAACTACTCCCTACTCCCTAGTCTATGATGCTAAAGTAGTCTTACCAATTGAGGTTGAACTACCCTCCCTCCGAGTATCACTAAGAGGCCTGATTGATGATGAAGATTATCGGGAAGCACGACTCACACAACTGGATCTCCTAGATGAAAAGTTCCAGCAAGCTTATGATCACTTGATTGTTTACCAGAATAGAATCAAAAGGAATTATAACAAGAAGGTCCATCCATACCAGTTCCAAGTAGGGGACCTTGTGCTAAAGGAAAATCAGAAAGTGGGTACTAATCGAGAAAAGAAAGGCAAGTTTGAAGTCACCTAGCAAGGCCCATATGTTGTCACTGCATGCTTCAGTTCTAGGGCATATCAAGTCTCCACCCCAGAAGGAGAACCATTGAATTATCCTATCAACATCATTCATCTCAGGTGCTTTTATGCCTGATGACTGGTTGTTCATTCCAGTTATCTGAGAAAATCCCCCCCCAAAAAAGTATAAAAAGTCCTGAAGAAAAGCACAAAAACAATGAAAAACAATCCTGAAAAAATCACTAAAAAGCAGAAAAATGAAGTTGAAAAAATGGTTGTCCTAGTAAAAACTTGGTAAGCAAGCACTGAGGCAATATCAAAAAAATAAAAAAGATCAAAAGAAATAAAAAAAAAAATAAAAAAAATAAAAAAGATCCAAAGAAATCAAAAAGAAAAATAAAGAGAAAAACTTCCGTCCAATGGTAAAAACTTGGCAATCAGGCGCCTTGGACAAGTATGGGTGATGAAAACCTAGAAACAAGAATCACACATAGTGGACCTTTCCATTTTCTATCAAAATCTTGTTTCCTTCCATCACCAACATCATCTCCACATTTCCTATGTTCCCTAGGTGTTCGCATATCATACGCACAAGTCCACAATGATCTCCCTATCTTGTATCCTGAGCTTTTGTACACATAATCTTGTATATTGTTTTTCATATGTTGTACTATTCTGAGTCCTGAGCATCAGTCCTGTATATTGCTTGTGTCTTGAGTTGCTCCTTATCATACATTTGTTCTATAGTTTGCAGATAGTGCGCATTTGATCAATCAACTTATTAAGTCCCATCTTTCTAGAAATAAGTCTCAAGGATGTATCCTTCCTCTCATAAAACTTAAGTTTGGATTATCATCATCTTTGGGTTCTTGTAGGGTGTATCTCTCCTCTTGAACTAATCAATCGGCACATGCACCTATCATGCACATCAAGACAAGTAACATGATCCAATCAAAACTTGACAGCAATATGTGTAAGTAATCACTGTAACTAATCACTTTTAATTAATCTACTTGGTTTGGTCCTTGTACATTCATGACACATCCCATCCTCCCACCATCATGCTAACATCCTAAGTTGTCATCCTGCTAACATTTCCTACCTGATCCATCATAGTCCACCCGTCTGGTTTATCAGTTGATTGTGACACACACCAAAAATAAAATTAAAAATAATAAAAATTTTGAGATTCAAATGCCATAACTTGTTCAACCTCAAACAACTCTTCATCTGAGCTCTTTAGTTGCACTTTGCATTCCTTCCCGATGGATGCTTTTGGGTATTGAAAGAAAGGAAATTGATGCAGAGAACAACCGAAAGAAAATCCAAGAACAAGAGAATGATGATCTGCCGCTCATAGTATCATTAGTTAGATCATTTAAGGTGTCTTGCATTCATTTTAGGTACATTGTTAATTCATCTCCCATTATCAAGTTCATTTTAGAGTCATGTCATCTTGCATTGGTAGATTCATTTTTAAGATCATTTAAGGCATTTTGCACCATTAAGTTCATTATATTATCTTGCATTGGTAGATTCATTTTTAAGATCATTTAAGGCATTTTGCACCATTAAGTTCATTATATTATCTTGCATTGGTAGATTCATTTTTAAGATCATTTAAGGCATTTTGCACCATTAAGTTCATTATATTATCTCATTGGTAGATTCATTTTTAAGATCATTTAAGACATCTTGCATTAATCATACATTTTAGGTCCATTTCATTTGCATACATTTCAGGTCCATTTCATTTGCTTACATTTTAGGTCTATTTCATTTGCATTAATCATACATTTTAGGTCTATTTCATTTGCATTAATCATACATTTTAGGTTCATTATCTTGCATTGTTATATCATTTTAGGTTCATTATCTTGTATTCATCCATTTTTATCATCTTGCATTGTTATATCATTTTAGGTTCATTATCTTGCATTCATCCATTTTTATCATCTTGCATTGTTACATCATTTTAGGTTCATTATCTTTCATTCATCCATTTTTTATCATCTTGCATTGTTACATCATTTTAGATTCATTTTAAGCTTGCATTCATCCATTTTTATCATCTAAGTTCATTTTAGCTTGCATTCATCCATTTTATCATCTATGTTCATCTTAGGTTCATTTTAGTTTGCATTTATCCATTTTTATCATCTAACATCATTACAACATTTAGGCTCATCTACATCATTTGCATACTTAAATCATTGTCAAAACATCATTCATTTATGCATATTCATAAAACCTCAACATATATATTGCATACATCATAAAACATATCACAACCTGCATCCACACACGTCAATACATTACATACATATAAGCATCATCCATCCTACATAGGTCATACATCATATATATACATAATCAAGTCATCCATATACATCACATCCTACAAGCATCAACTGTCAGTCATCATATAGTATGCATTAACACATCATATAAATCACACATCATGAGCATCAATAAGAGTCCTCATTATATATGTATAATGTATGTCAATAAAATATATCACGTGCACCTCAGTGCCAATATACATGTATAAATATCAAAAATCCAAAACTGTGTGTCATATAATCCTTTGACTGATCATGATGGTGGTTGTGATGGCTCACCTCCCTATCTTGGTGGTGGACGTGGTGGCATCCCCACTAATCCTTGTGAGGTAGAAGTCTGCACTGTACTCTGAGAATGAGATCTCTCTGAGTAATCCCATCTCCGTCCCTCTGGAACAAGCTAATGGTAGAGTGCTCTATAGTGCGATGCCTCCCTCCCTACCCTGTTCACATCCTTATGGTTGCGAATGCCTCTAATACCACCTAACCTACTCCACCTTCCACTGCGGCCTGTCGAGCGATGTCTCGCTCAGCCCTGTATGTCTCTGCCCGTCTCAATGCTGCATCTCTCTCTGAGGTCAATGCATTGATCTGCTCCATGGCCTGCTCCATCTATAACGTCAATCTATCTAACTAGCCCGTGAGTGTGTCTATCTCTACATGTAGGTCTCTGGCATCCTATGTCAGATCCACCATAGAAAACTCCCCATAATCGACCCTGCCCTGTAGGGTATCCAGTGAACCCTCTACCCTATTTTCCCATGCCATCTCAGCCATTAGTAAACCCTGTATCGAGGCTATCTCTATGTGTAAACTAGCTTTAGACACCACTGCCATATCCAGTAAACCACGTAGTCTGGTGTACTCCATCTACAGACTGTCTCACTATGTGAGGATAGTATCATGTGTCTCCTATGCCACAAACCCTATGGGTGGCCCCTGTGCCTGATCTTGTGGTGGCACTGGTGGTGCCTATACCTACACTTGTGGCTGCACCTGTGGTGGCACTGGTGGTGCCTATGCCTGATCCTGTCCTGGTGCTAGTGGAGGTCCCTGTGGCACCTGATCTTATGCCTGTGCCTCTACTCAAGGTCTAACCCATCTCTATAGCCTCCTCCTTTGTCTAGCTACTGAGCTCTCTGGGGCATCCCCAATCTTAGTACCGTCATCTACATCCAAATCCCCTGTCAGCTACTCATGGACAGCCACCTGAGCTGGGTCGATCAGCCTGACTGGCGTGTGTGCAGCCCACCACATTGCATATTCAGGAGTCATGCATGCATCTATAACATCTGGTCGTGCCACAAAATCCAACCATGACATATCTCTCTAGGATGCCCTCACTGTGAGAGCATCCATGTATCTCCCCCACATCCCCACCTCCCTGGTGACATGAGGATGTAAAGCATCCTCTATCACCACTCCCTGCTACAATCCAAACTGCCTCCTGACCCTGGACGGTCTATATCTCTCTATCTAGTGGATAGTCCTACCCAGAAGAAATCAATCTGTCTGAACATATGAGAGGTATAGGAAGTCCTCAAATCCATCCTCCACCCCCATCATCCAGTCCATAGTCCCCCATGGCTCACATAACCTGTAACGAGTCCAGCAGAAAACCTGAACCTCATCTAATAATCATCTCTAGTATCCTGTCTGCCTGACAAAGGTGTATCTGAGAGGGAGCCTATATCTGCAGGCATAAGGCTCCCCAGGCTGGTGCAACCCCCTCACCCTCATAGGTCAAAACACTACAATGTGCTCCCAGGCCCACACTAACAGTAGCGTAACCCCTATCCCCATGTTGCGTGCCTCATGGTATGCAGTCATGTGGAGATCATGGTATAGTTGTCCAAGGAAAACATACCCCCAATAGTACGAAGTCCCCTCCTCTAGCATCTGTGCTAGAGCCCACAACTAGCCCATCCCAAAACCATGTCCTGACAGGTCCGCTAGCATGCATCCCTTGATCAATCTAGCAATATAAAGTGCTATCCACCTGAGTCTCCTATCCACTGCTGACTGCCATGGAATCTAGGTCTGATATGTTAGGATCCACCTCATTGGCCGCTTGAATGCGATCTCCATGTAGTGATCGCTATGCGTGCTAAAAGTGGCCTCTACTTAGCATAACACTTCAACATGGTCATTTCTCTTCAGTTGTATATAGGAATGAATATGGATTCATTCACCCTGCATGTATGAAAGAATTGACCTATTGCCTTCTAGAAGGTAGGAGTATGAGTTTTCTCTCAGGTTATTGCAAACTCAGTGACTACACTGAAGACCTAAATGAAGGATTTTAAAAGCTATGATAATGCAAATAAATGATTAATCTAAATGCAAATGTACTTTGTTTTTCATCCAAGACTAATTAAGATTCATTTTAGAAGCACAAAATTGAGTGTGTAAGATTGATTTTAAAACACCAATTGAAATGTGCAGCATAATAACTTTAATTAAAAGATTAGGATCCTTTGTGAGGGAAAAGAGTTTCTCTTTTATAGAAATGTCTCTCGAATCGATGGTCAAGATCAAACAAAAAGAGTGGCTCAGATTCAATTGAAGAAGCACAATCCATGTGCAAGTGATTCGATTGGTTGAGAGAGTCAGTTGACTGAACTGACTGATCAGTTATTTTGGAAACTTCCAAAATCAGTTCATAGTTAACTGAAATGTTTCCAAAATGATAATTAGTGGAGAATCAGTTAACTGAGTGGAACTGGATTGTTTCCATTTTGATAATCAGTCAACTGGATTTGATGATGTCATATGCATTTTTAATAATTAAATTGATTTTGAATGCACATTTATGATTTTATAATTAATTTAATTCCTTTTTGATTTAATTGAAAATTTTGTAATTTTTATTTAATTAATATGTTATAATATCAATTAAATAATTAACATAATGTTTATTTTCCAATGTATTATGATTTTAGGAATTAATTAATTAATCAAGTGCGGTGATTGATTAGGACCTAGGGTTTAGGTCAGATCAGTTTGAATTTGATAATTGCTTGTTTGATTTAGGACTTAGGTTTAATCAAGGTTAGGGTTTCTTGATTAAATGCTAAGATTGGGGGTCTAGGGTTTATGTGACCAATTTTAGGTGATTACATTTGCCCCTCTTTGAATTGATGTGCGATCAGCACATTGATTCAAAGACTTGTTAGCGAGAAGACCCAGAATAGTTTGATTTGAAGTGATGAAACCATTCTTTTGAAGAAGAAGACCGACTTCGAGCTTGATTGGACGAAGATTGATCAAAAGATATAAAATAGAATGCTCAGTTTGATTTGATGTGATGAAACTAAACATCTATCAGGAACTCTTAAACCTTTTTGATTGGTTTGAATGCATAACCAATTTGATTTGAAGCGATGAAACTGATTACCATTAAGAGATTTTATTAGCAAGAAAATTGACTTGATTTGAAGCGATGAAGCCAATTTGATCAACGTATCTGGTTTCAATAATGAATAGCTCATATAAGATTGATCTTGTCTGGTTTCGAGTGTATTCACCACTATATAAGACCATTGATTAGGTTGCCTTTGATTTAAGATGATCTCAACTTGATTTGATGCAATGAAGCTGAGATGCCCCAAGCGATGGGGTTTTGATTGAGGATGTGATCACTGGAATGTTGATGTCCTAATCCTGCCCCCTTGGGAGCAAAATCGAAATATGGCTAGGTGCCCCAGTGATGAAAAGCAATTCGATTGATGAGATAATTTAGGATGAAACTGATCTAATTAGAAAGAGGTCCCACGTGGTTAGGACAAAATCTATACTTGATGAGAGGTCATGTTGACCAAGATTGACCAAAATTAAGATACATGGATTGATGAGAAGAAAAGGATGAGAGATTTCTATTGGTTGTGCAAGTGGTCAAACTCAGATTTTGATTTCGATCTTGAAAATAGAATCAGGATAGTGGATGTAGCAAGGGGTGTCATGACCACTTGATGATGAGAAGATTGATCGATTAGAATCTCAGATCCTTCACATTGGATAGAGATAAAGTTATTATGCCGATTTCAACAATATGTAGATGTAGATGCAAGAATAACATGAATGCAACCTAAGGTGTAGTCACCGAGCTTTAGCATTGAAAATTTTCATCATTGAGCATTTTTGGAACATCGGAGTCGATACAATCCTTACTGGTGCCATTGCAACCATAAGAATATGAATATGACTTTCATCAGATAAGATATGGGAAACTAACATAAGCATCGAGGAATAAAAGTTGAGATGACCTGAACGTTGTTTCTAGTTTTGATAGTGCAAGAGTACACTAGTATTGAGGCATTCAAAGCCAAGATAACCATGAGTGCGATCTTGCATAAACAAGGAGAGCAATAACAGTCAAGGAGATAGTTCTGACCTCGCCTTGGCGTACAAATAAAGAGGATTGAGGGATGTGAGGCTTTTCCACCTTAATGTAGGAGCTCTTATCACATTGCAACATATAGCAGTAGACAAAGAAAAGATTAGCAAAATCAATGAAAACATATAGCATACAAATAGAAGCTTAGTATACTTCAGCCATGTTCAAAGTTTTTGAATGTGTATATGTATGAGGTATTGAGAAACACCGTTGTGCTTGTGAGTGCTTTGTGTTTTATTGCTATCGATATATTGTTTATGTTTGCAATATCCAATGTGTGTTGAGAAACACAGATGTGTTCAAAGATAGTGTTAAGAAACATTGTTGATTGTGGTGTTGAGAAACACCTGTTTGTGTCAGTAGCGAGTTGTCCTTCAAAAATGACAAGATTACTGAATCTAGTGTAATCCAAAGATGTGATTAAATTGGGGACCCATGGCTCAAGTAGAAAATGATGATAACTGACTTGACTCATACTGCGAGGATGAATCCGATTTGATTGCCCCTAGGTTATGAATCTGGATCGGTTTCAAGCCAGGAGGGTTCTTAGAAGAACCTAGTATGTCATGAAAGTGACTAAAATCTATGTACAAACTGAAGCAAAGGATTGCCAAGACTAAGCATTGATAGATGGAGCACTAAGTACAAGAGGTGCCTATTTACTAGGTTTTCACCTACTTGGCAGAGATGATATTTAACAGAAATTGACTTGATTTGAAGCGATGAAGCCAATTTGATCAATGTGCTTGGTTTCAGAAATGAATGACTCGTCTAAGACCGATCTGTCTGGTTTTGAGTGTATCCATCACTGTATAAGATAATTGATTGGGTTTCTTGTGATTTATGATAATCTCAACTTGATGTGATGCAATGAAGCTGAGATGCCCCAAGTGATAGGGTCTTGATTGATTGAGGTGATCATTGAAAACCTAGTAAGCATGCTTGTGTTGCCATCCTTTTTTTAAAAAAATTTCATTTATTTTTTTTGTATTTTTTTTATGTTTTTATTTTTTTGATTGATGCATTAAGGCACCTTTTGCTAGGTTCTCACCAAGATGATCATTTTTTCAGGACTTTTTCCAATTTTTTAATTTTTTTTTAGGATAATTTTTCACTTTTTAGATTTTTAGAGATTTACCGATCTCACACAAGATCACATTGGTTTGCCCCCAATGTCTAGCAAGGTAGAGGTCATTACATATGGATTAGAAAGTTTATGATGAGGAAAAAAGACTATGATGGATGAAGAGGGTGAATGCAACCCTCAAAGACAGTCTCCTCAAGATTACCCAAGCTAGGGAAAAAGAGTATAGCAATGTAGGCTCATGGAGCGGTACTGGATAACATATAGGATAATGACCTGATGTCATAAAAAGCATGTGGTCCAAAAGAATGGACATGTCAAGAGACTTCTAAGGACTTGTTTTTCAATTTTGATCAAGACCAAGGGGTCAATAGGATAGGATAGGATATAGCTATGATAGTGCAATCAAGATAAAGGGTCAAATGCTCAGAGATAGGCTTAGGATAAGA
>MU213248.1:14894-35194 GCA_018584345.1 Thuja plicata | reverse complement strand
TAAGCATGCTTCCACACCTAATTGTCCTCTAAATTATGTTTAATGGGTGATTCCTAACCTTTTTAAGGCTAATGGAATGCTCACCCACATGGGGAATTTCTCTCCAAAATGGGCACCCATTCCTCTTGAATTCTCTCTTACAACTTTGTCCCCTCCTTTGAAATATTGAGCTACTCAATATTATTGCCAATGTTGACTCAAAATTGGCCATCTTTTCAAAGCCTTGTGTCTCCTATGTGGCTCTTATATGGATGCCACATAAGTGCCACTTCATCCAAGCCTCTTCCTCTCTCTAAAAACTCTATAAATAGAGGCCTTCTCTTCTCATATTTTCATCTCTCAATTTGCATTGTTATCATGCTAGAATTGTCTTAGAATGTCATAGTTGTTTTCATGCTAATATTCTTAGATGCTAGTTTCATGTTTTCAAATGCTTAAATCATCATAGAAATCACATGCTAGGATTTTAATTGGTTAATGAATCTATATTAGCATATGCATATCATTTTCATTTTCATAGCTTAGGTTATCATCTTGCAAGAAGATTTAAGACTAGTTCCTCATACTAGCTCTTGAATCTTTCTTCTTGATCTCATAATCTTGCATAAGCATTGGGATCTATTACACTTTTGTGTGTTTGAGAGAGCACACTCACATGCATCCAAAATGAGCAAATCAAAATGAGTAGATTAGGGTGCTTTTTGTTTACTCATTTTTAGCTTAATCCGATGTTACTTGGTGTCCTTGTTGTTTGTTTAATCTCTTGTATGCTTTCTTGATATAATTCATGTGCTAACCCACTAACGTTTGCATGTTTGAGCTTGCTCCCAATAGGTTGAAGGATTCCATATACATAGATAGTTAGAGCATAGTTAGGGTTAATAGATATGAGACAAACAAATTCTAATTGAAATCTGGAATTTATCAAAAGATTTTTTTTCAACTTATTTGAGCAATTATTTCATCATTAAGCCACTTTATTATAGCAATATTGGTATTTCTCACCAATATATGAAAAATAAAGGTAGTTTATGTACCATTTCATGTAACAAGAACTTATTTTAATACATATGGGTATGGCCTACCATGATATGAAATATCGAGGTAGGTTTCTCCTCTTTGCATTTGACAGGAATTGATAATAGACAAGGAATGTTACTCAATCCATATGAGGGTGTGAGCGTTAAGAGTCAAGGTATGTGCAACACCCACGAGCATCACTATATATAGAAATATTTTATGCTTGAGATAATTTTCCTATGTGTGAAAGTACTTCTCACAGACACCCATAAAAATTATGCCATACTTCATAAAAAAACATCTCCAAACAACATACAAAGAAAATAGAACCATGAACCATCACAACTTCCCTCATCACTTGTGGATATCCTACATAATCATAAGAACATGAATCAAGATAAATAAAATGAGTAAAAGACTCACTAAGAAAATGAGTCAACAACCATACTAATTTTAAATGTCTGGTATTATGTGTTTATTTGATAATGACATTGATGATAACGTCAGGTTTCAGGAATGAGGTACCTTGCTTTAGAGTGACTTGTCTAGTTTCGAGTGTATCCCTCCTTTGTATAAGCCATGATGACCATATGAAAAAATGATGATAAGATGCGACCAATAAATAAGGAAATGTAGCTATTTTGGTTGAGGACCCGTTGCTTTGTTTTGTCAATTGATGTTTGATTTCTTAAGCTCAAACTTACTGCGTTTGACATCTGCTCCCAATGCCTATCATGGAAAAAGGATGGTTTTATTGATGATGGAAAAGATAAATTTTTTTTTTTGGATTTTTTATGTTTTCTAATGTTTAGGGTTTTTTTTTAATGAATTTATTTGATTTTTAAGATTTTTTTAAGGATATTTTAGATCATGACATTGTACTTGCCCCCAGTCAGGATAGAAAGGAAATTTTATTGTGAAATGGGTGAGATGAACTGACTCAATTTAGGACAAGGGAGATGACTAACAATGATGAATGATGAACTTCAAGCCACATATAGATAACACAGGTGAGTGTTATGGGATGAGGATGAAATGATAAGGGATATCAACTAGGAATAAAAATAGATACTAGAGCCATGATTTCATACATGACATTGGATTGTCCAGTTTTCACCATGGTACTTGTCCAAGATTCCATCAAAATGGTTTTCACCATAAAATTAATTATTTCTCTTGATTTTTTTTGTTATCACACAAGACACCTATTTTCTAGGTTTTCATCAAGGTGACAATTTTCTTTGGTATTTTTTGATTTTATTGTATTTTTAAGAGTTTTTTAAAAATAGTCTACTCCGAGAGGCATGTGTAGAAATTGCACAGATGCAAGCTATTGATAGAATCAAATAGAGGTTGTCCCTTTTGTGTAGACACCGTATAGGCTTCTAACCCATTGGTTGTTGTGATAATATAAGGACCTAGCCAATTAGGTTCAAACTTTTCTAGCTTTTCTCTGTCCACTAAGTTTCTTTGAATTTCCATAAGCACTAAGTCTTCAATCTCAGAGATCCTGACTTGGAATTGTATGTGGTAAATTTGGCCTTGTTAACTCACCATACACTTCAACATAGTCCTTCTTCATCAGATACACATAAGACTAAATATGAGATTATTCATCCTGTCTGCCTACATGATTTGACCTGTTGCCTTCTATCTAGACGGGGTTTTCGAAATAGCTCTCAGAATGAGAGTCTCACAACCATAGACCAATCTAGGAACGTAGGATTTTTCTCCATGAATGCAATACAATGCAAGATTATCCTAAGAATTGAAAGATGTAAGCTTAGTCTAAGACACGATTTCAATGCAATTATTCTAGAAATTGAAAGTAATCTATTGCAATAATGAAATTATTCTATATGAGATTATCAAGAAATGTGACAATAATTTAGTATTCTAACAATGCATGAAAGTGAGTGGGGGTTTTGATTGAAGAATGAGAGTTCTTTTATAGACTCAGAGATGATCATAATAGAAACTTTTCTCTTTGAAATAAAACATATAGAAAAGCCAATTCAGAATAGAAAGCTTTATTTAAAAGAATACAATAAATTGTTTTCTCTTTGCTTTTAACTGATTTCTTTCTTTGATTCAATTATTTTATTTTATTTTAATTGTTTTCTTTCTCTTTAAAGCACAATTAATTCAAAGATTCTATTTCTGAACAGAGATAAGATTTTTGAGAGAAAATTCAATTAATTAAATAAATATGACCTCATAATTGCTTTTTCTCAATTATCTGAATAATTAAATTCAATTATTGAAAATGAGGATATTTATTTAATAATTTAATATCATTAAATTCCTTTTTATGTGTCTTAGCTAAAGAGGGTGAATTTAATTTAATTAAAGTGCTAGGACTTTATAATTAAATTAATTCTATCACCAGGTTTGTTTAGCCAAATAGGTATTTAGGAATTAAATATGAAGTATGATTAATGCAGATTTAGGATTTTCTACATTTGACACTTAAGTCGAGTAGAGTCAGTTAAAACTCAAAATTGCCTAGTACAATAGGACTTTGATGATCCAGAAGAATGACAAATGCAAAAAAATTGGTTAGGGTTGCAAGATGCCAATTTTGGGGTGTTATAGGAATTTCTTGTTTTAGTTCCTACGAAGATGCTGTTGATATGCCTGTAAGTGATTCAAGGCATTTTTTATTTTTTTCATCAAGTATTTCTAGCTCATGTAGTCAGGACACAAGGTAATTCTTATTTGAAATGGCATTTTACAATGATACCCACAATGATGGCAACTCAACCTCTATTGGAAAGATGACTTAAATTCCATAGACTAGTGAATAGGGAGTGGCTCTGGTGAGTGTATAGAAACTGATTTAATAATCCCATAGGGAAGGATTTGATTGTATGTGTCATTTTTAGATAACATCATCAACTATCTTCTTGAGGATTTTAAGGATAGTTTTATTTGATGCCTCAGCTTGGTCGTTACCGTGAGGGTAGTATTGGGAGGATAAGCAGTCTTAGATTTTGAATTGAGCACAAAGGTCTTAGAAATTATTATTTTTTAAAGGATTTCCATGGTCGGTGATAATGGTTTGAGGTAATATGCACCATCTTATGATATAGTTTAGGATAAACTTAGAGATTTTCTTATCGGTTATGTAGTTCATCGAAATTGATTCAATTCATTTCGTGAAATACTCAGTGGAAGTGAGAATATACATATGACCATTATAAGATAACGAGTGTATCTTGTCAATAATATTAAGTCCCCATTGTGAAAAGGGCCATGGTTATGTAAGGGGTTTCAAGTCCTAAGTTGGTGCATGAATGAGATTGTTATGTATCTAACACTTGTGAGACTTCTAAAGAAATTTACAAGCGCCAGTCTCCATAGTTGGCTAATAATACCCAATTCGAAGAAGTTTCTTAGAAAAGGTTAGACCACCATAATAGGGATTGAAAATACCTTCATGTACCTATTTTAATGATGAGTGTGATTATTCAAAATCAAGATACTGAAGGAGTGTGCCATCTAGGATTCATCTATAAAGTATCAAATATAATGATGTAATGAGAGGCTTTTCTTACGAGGCATATCTGTTGGTTCTTAGATAGGGTGGGTGATATGGATTGGTGTTTTGGGTAGGTGTAAATATTTTGATACCAAGGGGAATTGGGACCAACAATCTCACACACAAATTCACACTTTGGGACTTTAAAGGTAGGCACCATGAGTTTTTCAACCAGGAATTCACAATGTGTAACTTCAGGAGGCATGTCAAATAGAGATAAAACTATAGCCATTGCATATGCTACTTTGTTTCATGTTCGAGGGATTTGGTCAAAGGAGATATGATAAAAGTGTTTCTTTAATTCATCTATCATGACTTTATATTGGATTAAATTTTCATCCTTAGTATCATAGTTGTCAATAACTTGGTTAATGATAAGTTGTGAATCACTATACACTTGCAAATGTTTGATATTCCATTAGATTGGAGTCTTTAACCCTATGATTAATACCTCATATCCTACAATGTTGTTTGTGTAAGCAAAGTTTAATATGTATGACTTGGGGATTGAATCTCCTTGTGGTGTAATAAGTACCACTCTAACATCTGAGTCTTTATGTGTGCATGTGCCATCAAAATAGAGCTTCCATTATTTCCACTCTTATATAAGTAAAATGCCTTCATTAGGAAATTATAATAACATTGGATATTCTAATGGTATTGGTACATTTTCTAGCTGGTCTAAAATGGCTTGGCCTTTAATAGCTTTCTTGTCCACATAGTTGATATCAAACTCACTCAGGATTATGACCCATTTAGCTAGTCACCCTATTAGCATTGTTTTACTCAAGAAATATTTCAATGGATCAATTTTGGTGATTAACAGTGTCTTGTGAATCAAGATGTAATGTTTGAGTTTTTATGAAGTAAAGACCATACCAAGGCATGCCCTGTCTAACACAGTATAGTTGATCTCATAAGACATAAGTGTTCGACTGATATAGTAGATTGCTCATTCTTTTCCTTTTGAGTCATGCTGAGGTAATAATGCCCCCAATGAATGTTCTATTGCTAATATGGATAACAAGAGGGGTTAACATATAATAGGAGACATGCGCACTATTGCTGAAAGGAGAAAACCCTTTAGTGTTTATAATCTATCTAGACAATCTTCAGTCCATTGAAATGGTACACCCTTATGGAAAAAATATTGAAACGGGTGACACTTATCGACAATTTTTGAAATAAACCTCCTAACAGACTAAAATATTCCTTGTAGACTCCTTAAATAACAAATATTCATGGGTGGGGGAATCTCAATGACCACCTTGATTTTTTATGGATATATTTTAATCATATGGCGTGACATAATGAATCCTAGTACTTTAACTGAAGTGACCCCAAAGACACCTTTTGGGGTTGAGATGGAATTTGTATTCCTCTAATCTATCAAATAATGGACACAAGAAAATTAAGCTCAACTTTCTTTCTAGTAATTTTGTCAAAATTTCATCCACATAGTCTTTCATAGTGATATGCATCATGTCATGGAATATTATGGTCATTGCACATTGATAGGTTGCTCTTTCATCCAATAGTAAGTGCCCCATGCACATGTGAAAGTTATCTTTTGGTGATCCTATAAATCTATTTTGATCTAATTGTAACCAAAAAATCTGTCCATTAGTGATAGCATTTGTTACTCTGCAGTCCAATCATGTCTATGTTGGACAGAGTGAAGCCATCCTTAGGGTATGCCTTTCTCAAATATTTAAAATATATGTAGATCTTAATATCTCCATTGGGATTTGATACTAGCACGAGGTTGTATATCCACTCAACATAATCAATAGGTATTATGAATTGCACTTCTAGCAGTTTTTTGAGTTCAACTTTCACTAATAACACTACCTTGGGATGCATTTTTTTAGATTTTTTTCTTGAAAGGTTTGGTTCATGTCTTTAATGGAAGATGGTATAACAATAACTTTGGATCTAACCCAGGTTTGTCTAAGTATGCCCAAATGAATTTTATTTGTCAATTTGTGATGAATTGAATAAACTGTTTCTCAGTTGTTAATGACTCTCCTAGATGGATGGACCTTTTTGTTTCTTTGGTGCCCAAGTTGTTTGTTTGTATCTTCTATACTAGTAGAAGTGATTTTTATTCATTAATTGGGATTATTTCAATTCCTCCATCCTAAAGTTCTTCAGGGAGGTTTTCACCCTTGGATACTTCCTTTCTTTTTACTATTTTCTGGTTAGAAGGTACCTTTTGATTTTCACCTAAAAACCTTATGTTTTCATTATTTTTAATTTTACAATTGAAGGACTAACATAACTCACCAAAATATGTTGCTTTGTTGAATTCAATATTGAATCCAAACTTTTGATTGCCTATGGGTATGCCTTCTCACATTTCCAAGAACTCAGTAATAGCTTTATCATTCTCGAAGATGTTTATATTCAGTTGATCCTATTGGTCCCATTCAATCAGCTCAGGGTGGACTAGAGAAATGTTGTCTTTTCTTTGGAATGAGGAGATAGGGAGGGTTGATATGGTATTGATGTAGGACTCAAAAACGGATTCATGGGTATCTAAGGATGAGGAAGATGAGGATTCAAATCAATTCCAAAAGTCTTGAATCCTGGCACATAGATATGTTGATTTATTATGTATGGATAGTCAAGAAATGATAGAATTCAAGTGTAGGGTAGTAGTAGCTTTAGGACTATCCCACTCATAGTCATTTGAGTCTATTTCAGAATGGTACTCTACCAATGTCTCAAACTCATCGAAAGCACACACGTAATTATGTTGGAGATTTGCTTCTGTGCAAATAATTGATTGTATGTTTGTCATTGATGACAACATATAATATACAACAACTATTCTATATGAAATTATCAATACAGATTTTTTTTTACTATGTGTGTTTATTTTCATGGTGTATACATGTTCTAGATGCTATGGGCATTCATGCCAAGTCAGATATGTAGTTACAGTTGAGTTATTATTAATCAGTTATGGCAGCTACAGTTTCTAGAGTTTATCTATTAAGAGTTGACGTAAATATAGTGTCTCTTGAGTTGTGCCTATCTTTAGGATATGTGTGTTTGTTTTAATGTTTAGTTATGATTTAAAGATAATTATCTAAAGACGCCAAACATGTTCTATCAGAATCATGAAGTTGGAGTTAATTTTGTGGAGCTGACTTTGTGAAGCATCACGTCTATTCAGTATGAGTTGTGTGCTTCTAATCAGGTTGCGTGGATGATGTGGCCGACTAAAGAAGTATTGAAGGGACTCCTAGAGCTGATGAAGATCACATCCTTTGGAGACAATACTTATAGTAGTTCATTTGATAAATTTCAAGTGTGAATGAGAAGAAAAAAGATAGAAGAAGTGCAGGACAAAATGTCTGATGTTTTGGGATAGTAGAGACATTTTATTCATCAAGAAAAGATCTATGTGAAGAAGAAGTGGAAGTATACAACACACTGGAACTGATCAAGATAGAAGGTCTACTCTAATAGTTCATCTATCAGATATAGTGTATATATGTTCTGCCGAAGGTTGTAGCCTTCATCATTTTAGTAGTGAGCTTTTGGACAGTGAGTCCTCACCCCTAACAGGGTTACTTGTAAAAGACTCCTAATAGGGTCTGACCTTTAACCAAGTATCTATACTTATTGCATTGTAAATAAAAAATCCTAATAGGGTTGCAAGATCTCTTAATGGGGATAGTTATACTAAAGTACAACTCTTTATGGGTGCTAATTCCCACCAGGGTTTTTACCTATTCAGTTTCCCCGTAACCAAAATTGTTGTGTTCTCTATTGTGTTATCTGAATGTGCATTTATTTTATGTTAATTGTATCAAAGTAAATAAAAAAATGAAGTAGTTGATAACTGATTCACCCCCCCTCCCAGTTATCCTTTGGGACTGTTCTAACAATTGGTATCAGAGCCAAGTGCCTTGGAGAGAAAGTGTAATACCCACCTCTTAGGTTGCTTTTCAGTTTGTGGATGCCAAATTCTTTTAGGAATTTTGACGTATGTGTGGATTAAATCAGATGATTTAGATGATATTTATATGTTACATTTTAGTAAGTTATTGATCCATTGTTACTATGTTATATCTTTTGTGTATATGTGATTTATGGTTGTTTAATGATGCTTATGTATATGTTAGGATTTCATTTCGATTATGGTTTTCTGACAATACTGACCTTAGAGTTATATGCACATGGATCATTGTATGTTTTCATTATTGTTTGATGTGCTTGGTATGGTATGGGACAGAGTCATAGTTACTTGCTTCGGCAAGATCCACATGATAACCTAGTCTCAACCATTGTTTTCCAAATGATATATGCATGTATGTTTCATCTTTGTGATGATAGGATCACAGGTATTGGGCTACGTCTTCCCTGAATTGGTAGGAGTGAGGGTGCCCTATTGCATTAATCTCAATGGTAAGAGAGGGGAGATAGTTTTCAGGTCCAAATCCTATCCTAAACCAAATTGTCCTAGCTAGTGGACAAGTATCTGTTTTGACTACCCTTACCAAATTCGTATAGTTGATAGGAATTCGTGTGTCCTTTCCTAGTGCATGTTTGATTTTGCATGTGTTTGATTTTAGGTGCTTGATGTGATTATGTGAGTGTTATATCATGTTATTTATTTAATTAAACATTGTTGTAATTAATTATTAAATATAGGGTATTTAATTAATTGAAAATTAAATTAAATACCTATGTTTAGTTGAAAGTTTAATCAAAGTGCAATTATTGAATATTAGTATTTAATTAAAAATTAGAGTAAATAAACTTTTATGCTTGATTAAATAATTAAATATTTAGTTGCATGGATTATTGTGATGTAAATATTTAAGTTATTTAAATTAATATTTTATTAATTACATGTGCAAGATTTGGTTGAAAAATTATTTTCAAACTCAAGAGATCTCAACTTGAATTTAGGAGTCAAAGTTGAGTTGTGCAAGTAATTAGATATTTTAATTAATTAATTGTTATTTTCTTTCGAGTTTGGGTAGAGTCCTTTTAGAAGTTAACTGAACGTGTTTTCATGGGGGTTTTCTTGATTAGGGGAAGTTGATCCTCATTAGAGGGATTCTTCTCTCATTTGAACATAACAGGTTTTTGGGAGCATTTTTGGAAGCTTTGGTGTGTGCTTGGTTTTGGAGCATAATTTTGGAATTCTCCTTGCTTGGATTTTGTATTGTTTGTGCATTCTTCAACAGATATTGAGTTAGGGTCTTGTTCATGTCAATTCTGATTTTTCGGATCCCTGTCTTCTATGCATCCAAAAAGCTAAAAATCCTTTGTTTGGTCATTCCTTGCTTGAATATTTTATGTTTTAGAAGATTTGAATTGGAAAATAATATTTTAGATCAATTTCATATTTATTCTAGCTTGCATGCTAGATCTGTGCTTGTGGGCATAAGGGGTTTCGTTTTATAAGCATGAAGTGTAAATGGGTATTAGGGTTTCTAGTTTAAAATTGTTGTTGAAATAGGTGTTTATGAAAACTTAGATCTTATATTTTTATTGTTTATCATTACTTGGTATAGTCTAGTTATGCTATCCGAATTTCATTGGAAAATTCCCTATGGATCTCCTAGAAATTGAAAAATTAACCTAGACTATAGTTTAACTATATAGTGTTTAAAAAATAAATTGCCCCTTTGAATTGCTCCTTGAAAATTATTGTTTAGGAAAAAATATAACTCCGTATAAAAAAATACAGAGCTAATTAAATATTACACCAATCAAATGTAAATTATAGAAAAGACAAAAGAAAACTTTTTGATATTTATAATATTCCATTTTCAGAATTTTTATTAAATAAAAAAAAGGACTCATTTCATTTCCAAAATTTGTTTTTGAAATTAAAAAAAAAAAATTTGATAGGGCAGGTGGGGGCCACCACCCCCCAACCCCCCTTTGCACGCGGGGCACTGCCATTGGCGCGACAGCCAAGGCCACCGGCGCGGCAGCAGAAGCTGCCGGCACGACAGCCAAGGCTGCCGGCCACGACTCCTTTAAAGAAGGGAGCCCGTGGGGCTGGTAGTTGGGAGGGGTGGGGTCCACGTAGCCCCCCCCCTAAAGTTTAGTTTTTTTTAATTATGCTTTGTAAAATAATTTAGTTAGTTTATTTTTTTTATAATTGTTTTTTTTGTATTTAGTTTAATTCATAATTAAATCATTTTTTAGATTTCAGTTTTGTTGTAATTTAATATATATATATATTTTTATTGGATGAATTTTATTTATTAATAGTAATTAATATTTAGTTAGTTATTATTAATATTTAAGATTAGTTGTCATTAACCTTTAATTAATTTATAATTAATTAGGTTTTGATGTAGATAATAAAATAATATTTAAATTATGTGTTGATTTATTTATATATATTTCAACTATTTAAATGGTTATTTTTAGTTTGGCTTTATAACCTTAGTTAATGGAGATCGAGGTTTATGATTGGACGATTATGAAAGAGGATTTATTTTAATGGATTAATTATTAAGATTAATAGGGTATTTTATTTCAAGAAGAATTATCATATGAAGGATATTCAAAGAGTGGAGGAAAGGAAAAAGTATTAAGAGTAGATTCATTTTAACGTCAATTTAAATTGTATTTTCGTTCTATTGTAGTTATAGCTGTAATTGGTAGCTAATCTCTAGATGTATTTATATGTTGTTTCAATAAATAGATCTATAGGATATGTTAACATATACGAATATGAGATATTGAATTATTCTCGATAGTAATTTTTAATGAATAGATGAATTTGCGATTTAGTTTAAATGCATTCTGAAAATGAATTATTGCACTATGATGTGTCTTGGGTGCGTGTTTAAATGGATCGAATGTTTCTTATATGTTATCTTGTTTTTAGGTATCTGTTGGGTTAGATGACCCTAGGACTTAAATCCAGAGGTTTTAAGATTGTACTTTCTATATGATGTTATTATGATGTCAGTTGTGATTAAATGAGTATGTCATGGTCCTGATTTCTTAAACCCAACCTGATTCAGTTTTGATGTATTGTTTGGCTATATGAGGATACTGTGGATGTATTTGTGGTTATTGAGAACCTATGTGCTCCTGAATGAGTAGGATGCGATCTGTGATTACGTATATCTTCATGTGTTGATCTTGAGCCTAGGTAGGTTAACTAAGTGTACAGTGGAGAAGTGGCTTGCAATGGGGGTCCAGGACTCTAAGTGATTAGTAGGTAAACCCATTGAAAAGTTACTTAATAAGTGAAAATATGTTACATTAAAGGGGTTTAAAATGAACTAGTAAGATGTCCGAGTCTCTACCCATGCCTTGAGTGCTGTCGCATGATAGAATGGGAGTTGGGATCCTTGTCTTCGCGAAAGGATTACTGAGCCACATAGTGTCACTTGGATGCCAGAGTCAAGAGGTACTACTAGGATTACCTTCAAGGTTGGGCTTATGTGATGACACTTTCCTATATAAAACTTAGGTTATCCTACAGGTGTCAGTTACCTCTGGTATTGTTTAATATTCCTTATTATGGTTTAAATTGCTTCTAGTATCTTCCTATGCGTTTGAGTATGAGGTAATGTATACCTTGTTTGTATTCTTGTTTTATACCCTATGCAATGGGCCTGTTACTATCACCTCAGAATGGTGGGAGTGGAGTTTTGGTTCCACGCGGTCGGGTGGTAGTGATTCTTATTACCATTGAGATTCTGACGGATTCTTCTTCATGCTTGGATGTTCCTTGTTGCAGTTTCATCTTCATAGTCTTTTGGAGACTTGCTCAGTTACTTGAGATGTGTTTGTACCATATGAATATATTGGTTATCATCCTTTGGAGGATGTATTGTATTGTTTATTATGGATTATTATATACCCTGTGACTTGTGTAGTGAATGTCGATTAGGTAGTATACCTTATGGTATCAGATGTATATGTAACCTTCATTATGAGATGTATGTTATTGGTTTTAGATTATATAACCTTTATGCCAGTTCTTTACTATTGTAATCATAGATTAGTTTGTTTAAGTAATTATATGTCAAGGAACCCTCGATAAATGTTAATCATGTATGAGTTGTATTTCATGTATGTCATGTACTTCATTGTGTTTCTTCTGCATTGTTATCATTATTGTTTGTAAACATTTAAAAAAAAATTTATTCTGTGAACTTAGTGTCTTGTTTAGGTTAATTTCTCCTGGGTTCCCTGGCGAGGCATTACACTTGGTATCAGAGCCCACGTTTCTACACTGGGAGCTCTGGAAAATATGTATGCCCATTAGTTATCTTTTGATTTTAAAACTTGAAACAAACATAGACATAAAACTCTAATGTATTTAAAACCATTGCTTTACGATTATTGACTTCTTTTGATGTTGTTGGGTTTGATGTTGGTTCTAAGTTGTGTCTTGATTCTCTGGTTGATTCAGGAATCATGCCTGAATCTAGATCTGCTAGAGGTCATGGTAGGGGCCGAGAGGTTGGCCGTGGAAGGGGTAGGGACCAGAGCCCTTCCATGAGTGTTCATTGAGATAACAGAGATGAGTAGAGGGAAGAGCATTGGGCTAGTTCAGAGGAGCCAGGTATTAGGCAGCTGTTGCAGGAGTTACTGAATCATATTCCTAAGCAGGGTAGAATGGAGAGGGAGAGATCTAGGAGCCCTCCAAGGAGGACTGTTGCAGTGGATCCTGAGGTTGTGGTAGTGAACCACATGAGGGATCTCATGAGAGTTCCACCTATTACCTTTGATGGGAAAGGAATATGATTTGAAGCCGAGACTTGGCTTATTGCATTAGAGAGGATTTTTTCTGTGCATCCCTTTATTAGAAATACTAAAGCTAGGTATGCAGTAATGCAACTCTCCAATTTTGCAGTGATACGGTGGAAGATAGAGGAGAAGAAGTTGAGTCTTTAGATGGACACCATTACATGGGAACTCTTCCTTGAGAATTTAAAAGAGAGGTTCCTCTCTAATCAGTGGAGACAACAAAGGGCTGATGAGTTCCACAACTTGAGGCAGTTGACCCTATCAGTGGTTGAGTATGAGCATTGATTCTTTGAGCTCAAATAGTATGCTGGATATGGTGAGGATTTGACACTTATGATTCAGCACTTTGTTAGGGGGATGAATGAATGCATCATTGGGGAGGTTAGACTCTTTGAGCCTACGTCCCTCAGGGAGGTGGTCATAAAATCTACCCTTGCAGAGGAGAATCTAGCATTGGCCTATGGTGGTCATTCATGAGTGCACTCAAGAGCACCTACTTCTATTATCGGAGGTAATCATTCTCAGGGATCTGGGAATTTGAGAGGTCCTTCTACCATTCCAAATGGTAGTTAGTCTCATCAGCAAGGAGGAAACAATCCTTCTCCTTTTAGTGGTCCTCAGATTAGGAACTTTTGTGACATTTAGCGCAGCAGGCACAATCGGTCAGTTCAGCCAGCACAGAGTGTGTATCAGGATGTCAGTGGGGGCAATGTTTAGCAGTCTAGAGCACCTTCAGTTAGAGATGGTGGTAGCAAGGGAGCTTGCTTCACTTGTGGACAATTTGGACATTTTATTGTTAGTTGTCCTTAGCATGCACCACAGTCCTTAGGACAGAGGCCAACAACTTCTGAGCCTATAATGGGTAATGTTGGTATATCTCACGGAGCGTATGCAACATTTGATCATCCTCCACCTATGTACTATGCTCCCATGAGTGGTGCTATGAGTAGAGGTCCAGCAGCTAGTTTTCTGATTCCTATAGTGGGGAATGATCCTCACTGTTCGAATCAGAGACCTGGGAAGGGTCCTATGGGACCCACACTTTGAGTCTTTCAGGACTTGGATTAGATGTTTTGTGATGAGAGATTGATTTCTCTGTCTTTGTTTTGGGCTTCCATGAGTAAGCCTAGTTTTAGGGGAGGAGGATGTAATACCCACCTCTTAGGTTTCTTTTTAGTTTGTGGATGCCAAAATCTTTTAGGCATTTTGATGTATGTGTGGATTTAATCAAATGATTTAGATGATATTTATATGATACATTTTAGTAAGTTATTGATCCATTGTTAGTATGTTATATCTTTTGTGTATATGTGATTTATGGTTGTTTAATGATGCTTATGTATATGTTAGGCTTTCATTTCGATTATAGTTTTTTGACAATACTGACCTTAGAGTTATATGCACATGGATCATTGTATGTTTTCATTATTGTTTGATGTGCTTGGTATGGTATGGGACAAAGTCATAGTTACTTGCTTTGGCGAGATCCACACGATAACCTAGTCTCAACCATTGTTTATCATATAGTATATGCATATATGTTTCGTCTTTGTGATGACAGGATCGCAGGTACCAAGCTACGTCTTTCCTCAATTGGCAGGAGTGAGCGTGCCCTATCGCATTAATCTCAATCATAAGAGAGGGGAGATAATTTTCAGGTCCAAATCCTATCCTAAACCAAATTGTCCTAGTTAGTGGACAAGTATCTATTTTGACTACCCTTACCGAATTTGTATAGTTGATAGGAATTCATGTGTCCTTTCCTAGTGCATGTTTGATTTTGCATGTGTTTGATTTCAGGTTCTTGATGTGATTGTGTGAGTGTTATATCATGTTATTTATTTAATTAAATATTGTTGCAATTAATTATTAAATACAGGGTATTTAGTTAATTGAAAATTAAATTAAATACCTATGTTTAGTTGAAAGTTTAATTAAAGTGCAATTATTGAATATTAGTATTTAATTGAATATTAGAGTAAATAATCTTTTATGCTTAATTAAATAATTAAATATTTAGTTGCATGGATTATTGTGATGTAAATATTTAAGTTATTTAAATTAATATTTTATTAATTACATGTGCAAGATTTGGTTGAAAAAGTATTTTCGAACTCAAGAGATCTCAACTTGAATTTAGGAGTCAAAGTTGAGTTGTGCAAGTAATTAGATATTTTAATTAATTAATTTTTATTTTTCTTTCAATTTTGGGGAGAGTCCTTTTAGGAGTTAACTGAATGTGTTGTCATGGGGGTTTGCTTGATTAGGGGAAGTTGATCCTCATTAGGGGGATTCTTCTCTCATTTGAACATAACAGGTTTTTGTGAGCATTTTTGGAAGCTTTGGCGTCTGCTTGGTTTTGGAGCATAATTTTGGAATTCTCCTTGCTTGGATTTTGTATTGTGCATTTTTCAACAGACATTGAGGTAGGGTCTTGTTCATGTCAATTCTGGTTTTTCGGATCCCTGTCTTCTATGCATCCAGAAAGCTAGGAATCTTTTGTTTGGTCATTCATTGCTTGGTTATTTTATGTTTTAAAAGATTTGAATTGGAAAATTATGTTTTAGATCAATTTCATGTTTATTCTAGCTTGCATGCTAGATCTGTGCTTGTGGGCATAAGGGGTTTCATTTTATAAGCATGAAGTGTAAATGGTTATTAAGGTTTCTAGTTTGAAATTGTTGTTGAAATATGTGTTTATGAAAACTTAGATCTTATATTTTCATTGTTTATCATTACTTGGCATAGTCCAGCGATGCTGTCCGAATTTCGTTGGAAAATTCCCTATGGATCTCCTAGAAAACAAAAAATTAACCTAGACTATAGTTTAACTATATAGTGTTTAAAAAATAAATTCCCCCTTTGAATTGCTCCTTGAAAATTATTGTTTGGAAAAAAATATAACTCACTGTAAAAAAATATAGAGCTAATTAAATATTACACTAGGCAAATGTAAATTGTAGAAAAGACAAAAGAAAAAAAAAATACTTTTTGATATTTATGATATTTCGTTTTCGGAATTTTTATTAAATAAAAAAAAAAGACTGGTTTCATTTCTGAAATTAAAAAAACAAATTTGATAGGACAGGCGGGGGCCACCAGCCCCCCACCCCCTTGCACGCGGGGCCCTACCGCTGGCGCGGTAGCCAAGGCCACCGGCACGACAGCCGAAGCTGCCGACACGATAGCCAAGGCCACCAGCCGCGGCTCCTTTAAAGAAGGGAGCTCGCGGGCTAGTAGTTTTGAGGAGTGGGGTCCACGTACCCCCCCAAAGTTTAATTTTTTTTTAATTATGCTTTGTAAAATAATTTAGTTAGTTTATTTTTTTTATAATTGTTTTTTTTGTATTTAGTTTAATTCATAATTAAATCATTTTTTAGATTTCGGTTTTGTTGTAATTTAATATTTAATTTTTTTTATTGGATGAATTTTATTTATTAATAGTAATTAACATTTAGTTAGTTATTATTAATATTTAAGATTAGTTGTCATTAACCTTTAATTAATTTATAATTAATTAGGTTTTGATGTAGATAATAAAATAAGATTTAAATTATGCGTTGATTTATTTATATATATTTCAATTATTTAAATGGTTATTTTTAGTTTGGCTTTATAACCTTAGTTAATGGAGATCAAGGTTTATGATTGGACGATTATGAAAGATGATTTATTTTAATGGATTAATTATTAAGTTTAATAGGGTATTTTATTTCAAGAAGAATTATCATATGAAGGATATTCAAAGTGTGGAGGAAAGGAAAAAGTATTAAGAGTAGATTCATATTAACGTCAGTTTAAATTGTATTTTCGTTCTATTGTAGTTATAGCTATAATTGGTAACTATTCTCTAGATGTATTTATATGTTGTTTCAATAAATAGATCTATAGGATATGTTAACATATACAAATATGGGATATTGAATTATTCTCGATAGTAATTTTTAATGAATAGATAAATTTGCGATTTAGTTTAAATGCATTCTGAAAATGGATTATTACACTATGATGTGTCTTGGGTGCGTGTTTAAATGGATTGAATGTTTCTTCTATGTTATCTTGTTTTTGGGTATCTGTTGGGTTAGATGACCCTAGGACTTAAATCTAGAGGTTTTGGGATTGTACTTTCTGTATGATGTTATTATGATGTCAGTTGTGATTATATGAGTATGTCATGGTCCTGATTTCCTAAACCCAACTTGATTCAGTTTTGATGTATTGTTTGGCTATATGAGGATACTTTGGATGTGTTTGTGGTTATTGAGAACCTATGTGCTCCTGAATGAGCAGGATGAGATCTATGATTATGTATATCTTCATGTGTTAATCTTGAGCCTAGGTAGGTTAACTAAGTGTACAATGGGGAAGTGGCCAGGACTCTAAGCAGTTACTAGGTAAACCCATTGGCAATTTAGTTATTAAGTAAAAATATGTTACATTCAAGGGGTTTAAAATGAACTAATAAGATGTCTGAGTCTCTACCCATGCCTTGAGTGCTGTCGCATGATAGGATGGGAGTTGGGATCCTTGTCTTCGCGAAAGGATTACTGAGCCACATAGTGTCACTTGGAGGCCATAGTCAAGAGGTACTACTAGGGTTACCTTCAAGGTTGGGCTTATGTGATGACACTTTCCTATATACAGCTTAGGTTATCCTATGGGTGTCAGTTATCTCTGGTGTTGTTTAGTATTCCTTGTTATGGTTTAAATTGCTTCTAGGATCTTCCTATGCATTTGAGTATGAGGTCATGTATACCTTGTTTTTATTCTTGTTGTATACCCTGTTTGATGGGCATGTTACTATCTCCTCAGCATGGTGGGAGTGGACCTTTGGTTCCACGCAGTCGGGTGGTAGTGTTTCTTATTACCATTGAGATTCTGACAGATTCTTCTTCATGCTTGGATGTTCCTTGTTGCAGTTTCATCTTCATAGTCTTTTGGAGACTTGCTCAGTTACTTGAGATGTGTTTGTACCATATGAATATATTGGTTATCATCCTTTGGAGGATGCATTTTATTTTTTATTATGTATTATTACATACCCTACGACTTGTGCAGTGGATGTCGATTAGGTAGTATACCTTATGGTATCAGATGTATATGTAACCTTCATTATGAGATGTATGTTATTGGTTTCAGATTATGTAACCTCTATGTCAGTTCTTTATTATTGTAATCGTAGATTAGTTTATTTAAGTAATTCTACATCAAGGAACCCTTGAGAAATGTTAATAATGTATAGTTGTATTTCATGTATGTCATGTACTTCATTATGTTGCTTCTGCATTGTTATCATTATTGTTTGTAAACATTTAAAAAAAAATTATTCTGTGAACTTAGTGTCATGTTAGGTTAAGTTCTCCTGGGTTCCCTAGCAGGGCATTATAGAAAGCCTAAAAGCTTAAGGTAGATCAGATGGCATACATTAGGAAAGAGAGTCCTAAGTTCAATGGAGAGAACTATCTTGACTAGAAGAACAAAATGATAGCACATCTTCACTGCGTTGTTTTTGAGATCTATGAGATTTCCACTCATGAAATTGAAGTTCCCACTTTGAAATACCTTGCAGAAGATGACTCTATAGTCAAACAAAAGGAAGTGTTCACTAATAATGCAATTTCCAAAGAAGCCTTATTCAGTGCCCTATCCGATAGTGAATTTTCTAAGATCAAGAAGACAGATAAAGCATACTCTATTTGGAAATACTTAGAAGATATGTTTGAAGGAGACATCCAAGTAAAGAATGTGTGTAGAAAGACATGGAAGAAAAGATACAACAATTTAGAGATGTTACTTAAAGAAAACATCAGAGCTTACAATCAAATGATTAATGAAGCAGTATCAGGTATAAGAAACAATGGTGGAGAAATATCAGAGGAAGATATAATGGACAAATTAATGACCACATTGATAGAAGATTAAGAGAATAAGATATATATCTTAGATGAGACTATACAATTTTCAGAAGACTTCAAGAGGGAGAATTTGATCAGAAAAATATCTGCATTTGAGATATCTAGATTGAAGATAAAACCTAAAAGTGAGACAACCTTCAAAGCCATAGTCCACAACAAGAAATCCATAAGCAACTCTAGCAATAATGAAGAAGTGGATACAAAACTAGAAGAAATCATTGATATGATTGCCAAGAAAGAAAGGAAAGGTAAAGGGAAATATGAAGGAAAAATATCATTCAAATGTTTTTCATGCAACAAAGTTGGTCACTTTGCATCCAAGTGTCCTACAAGAGTCAAGAGGTTCAGATCAGATTACAAGCCCAAGTACACTAAGGAATGTTATCATGATGAAGACGATGTAACTAATGATGGTTCAGGAGAAGATGAAATTGGTTTTGTTGCCATTAAAGACATTGAAAATATTCTTGAAGAAATGGACAAAAAAGACAAAGAAAAAGAACAAGAGTTAGCATTAGTTTCAAAAGCTAACATTAGAACTGAGTGGATCATTGATAGTGGATGTTCACACCACACGACAGGAGAAAAAGATAGATTTGTACATTTGGACAAATAAAAAGGTGGCATTGTTAGATTTGGAGATAACACTCCCTAACCTATCATAGGCAGAGGTTCTATCACCTTAGATGGAAAGAACAAGAAAGATGATGTTCTTTATGTTGATGGTTTACATCATAACTTACTAAGTGTTGGACAGTTGCTTGATAAAGGATATCAGTTGGAATTCAAAAACAACCAGTGCATCATTAACAAAAAAGAAGGAGACACAATTGCATCAGGCTCAAAGACCAAAGGTAATGTTTTTCAACTCAATTTAGAAGTGAGTTGTTTTGTTGCAAAAGTAGATGACAGTTGGCTATGGCACAAGAGACTTTGTCATATCAACTTTGACAACATAGTCAAGATAAGTAATGTAAAGGCAGTAAGAGACCTTCCAAGTATTGCAAGACCAGTTGACACCATGTGCAGGGAATGTGTGATGGGGAAGCATGTGAGGACCTCATTCAGGAGCA
>MU213248.1:0-14173 GCA_018584345.1 Thuja plicata | reverse complement strand
AGAATTCAAGATACACATCCAAATACCACTCTAAGGAAGATATCATTGGAGATCAGAGTGCAAAAGTCTTGACAAGATCTAGAGAAAAAGGTTCAACCGCTGATGAAGAGGTATGCTTACTTTCACATATTGAACCCTTAAGTGTTGAAGATGCATGCAGAGATTCAGATTGGAAAAGTGCCATGAAAGAATAATTAGATCAAATAATCAAGAATGAAACATGAGAATTGGTCCCTAGACCTCATGACAAGAACGTGATTGGAACAAAGTGTATATTCAAGAACAAAATGAATGAAGAAGGCAGAGTGGTAAGGAACAAGGAAAGATTAGTGTGTAAAGGATATGCACAGAGAGAAGGCATAGATTACACTAATACATTTGCCCCTGTGAGAAGACTTGAAGCTATCAAGTTTTTTTTGGACTAGGAAACATTCAAGAATTTTAAGGTATACCAAATGGATGTCAAGTCAACTTTTCTAAATGGTGACTTGAAGGAAGAAGTCTACATAGAGCAACTTGAAGGATTCAAACTTTCAGATAAACCAAACATGGTATACAAATTAAAGAAAGCACTTTATGGACTTAAACAGGCCCCAAGAGCATGGTATGAGAGACTTGATGGTTACTTAACAAAGATAGGATTTAGAAAAGAAGCAGCAGACTGTAATTTATTCATAAGAGAGATAGATGAAGGATTACTAATCATTGCTATTTTTTTTTATGAGATTATCTTTAGAGGTAATGACAAACTTAGTACAGAATTTGCCAAAGAAATGAAAAGTGAATTTGAAATGAGCATGATTGGACCTATCAAATACTTTCTTGGATTGAATGTAAAACAAACAGACAAAGGCATATTCATTAATCAATCTAAGTATGTGAAGGAGATATTGAAGACTTTCAAGATGGAAGATTGCAAACCAGTAAGCACCCCCATGATAATAGGAAGAAATCTTTCTAAAGATGATGATTCCATAGTAGTTGACAATACCCTATACAAGTCTATGATTGGAAAACTCATATATCTTACTCAATCTAGACCTTCTATTTCTAATATAGTTGGTATTGTTAGAAGATTTACTGATGAACCCAACAAAAATCACCTAATGGAAATAAAAAGAATATTCAAATACCTAAAAGGGACTATTGACTATGTTTTATGGTATCTTAACTCAGAGAATATACAACTTCATGTGTACACAGATGTAGATTGGGCAGGTTGTGTTGATGACAAAAAAGTACATCAGGAGGAGCAGTATTTCTTGGAGACAAATTGGTCACTTGGACAAGTAAAAAGAAGAATTGTATCTCTCAGTCAATAGCAGAAGCTGAGTATGTTGTAGCAACATTGAATTGTTCAACAATGGTTTGGATCAAATAGATGATTAAAGACTTTGGTATTCAGATTGATTATCCTATTTTTATTCACTGTGACAACACCAGTACTATCAATATGTCAAAGAACCCTATGATGCATGCAAAAAAAAACACATTGAGATCAAATACCATTTTCTAAGAGAAAAAGTTGCTAACAATGAAGTAAAGTTGGATTAAGTGAGCACTAAAGAACAATTAGCAGATATTTTTACAAAGCCATTATCAAAAGATACTTTTGAGTATCTCAGGGAGAAGTTGGGAGTAATTCCCTTTCTTGAGTCTGATTAGAACTTATAGCAAGAACATCAGTCCTTGGTGACTGATGAATGGTTGACTATTGTACTTCTGGAGTAGTAGCTATGCTTAATGGTGTTTAACACCCTTTGTCATTGATGTCAAAGGGGAAGTATTAGTAAGGGGGAGCATATACTCTGGGGGAGTATACAGAGTAGCCACAGTGAAGAGGAACCTTTGATGAGGATATTGAGAAGATTGTAAAAACAAGGAAGACACTTTGAGTTGATGATATCATATGTTTTGATGATATCATATGTTGTCATCAATGTCAAAGGGGGAGATTGTTGGAGATTTGCTTCTATGAAAATAATTGATTGTATGTTTGTCATTTATGACAACATATAATATACAACAGGTATCCTATATGCAATTATTAGTACATATGTTTTGGTACTATGCATGTTTATTTCCATGGTGTATACATGTTCTAGATGCTATGTGCATTCACACCGAGTTAGATATGCAGTTACAGTCGAGTTTTGATTAATTAGTTATGGCAGTTACAGTTTATAGAGTTTATATGTTAAGAGCCCACGTAAATATAGTGTCTCTTGAGTTGCACCTATCTTTGAGATATGCATGTTTTTATTAATGTTTAGTTATGAGTTAAAGATAATTATCTAAAGATGCGAAACATGTTCTATCAGAATCGTGAAGTTGGAGTTAATTTGGTGGAGCCGACTTTGTGAAGCATTGCATCTATTTAGTATGAGTTGTGTGCTTCTAATCAGGTTGTGTGGATGATGCGGCCAACTAAATAAGTATTGAAGGGAATCCTAGAGCCGACGAAGATCACATCCTTTGGAGAAGATACTTATAGTAGAAAAAAAGAAAAAAGATAGAAGAAGTGCAGGATAGAATGTATCATGTTTTGGGATAGTAGAGATATTTCATTTATCAAGAAAATATCTATGTGAAGAAGAAGTGGAAGTATACAACACACTAGAACTGATCAAGACAACATGTTTACTCTAATAGTTCATCTATCAGATATAGTGTATATCTATTCTACTGAAGGTTGTAGCCTTCATCATTTTAATAGTGAGCTTTTGGATAGTGAGTCCTCACCCCTAATAGGGTTACTTGTAAAAGACTCCTAACAAGATCTGACCTTTAACCATGTCTCTGTACTTTTTGCATTGTAAAGAAAAACTCCTAACAGGGCTGCAAGATCTCTTAACAGGGATAATTATACTGAAGTACAGTTCTTTGTGGGTGCTAATTCCCACCGGGGTTTTTACCTATTTGGTTTCCCTGTAACCAAAATTTTTGTGTTCTCTATTGTGTTATTTGAATGTGCATTTACTTTATGTTAACTATATCAAAGCAAAGAAAACAATGAAGTAGCTGATAACTGATTCACCCCCCCCCTCTCAGTTATCCTTTGGGACTATTCTATCAAATTAGTATTAGGAAACACAATATTTGAGGGAGCTTCTATAATAAGGGGTAAAATATATCAAGATAAACTGCAATTATACATAAATCTTACCACACAAAGATCTGTTAATGCAAGTTAGTACAAAAACTCCAGTAGAAAATAAGGAAATGAAAAAAAAGAAAGAATAATCAAACAAATAACAACATATGAAAACCATTTTGATCCTCCTTTGTTGTTCTCCTTCTTCATGCAACGTGGGTTCTCAAAATGAGTGCTCAATGTGGTAACATAAGAGTTTGAAGTAGGCGTGGTTACCAAATATGAGAACAAGCTCTCTATTTATAAGAATTTTGGGGTTTCAATTAGGATTCCACAATTGGTCAAACTGATTATCCATGATTAAAGATTTAAACTCTGATTGATTGGGAGTTCAACTCATTTGATTTCTTTGTGATGGGGAGCTCCCACTCCTAGAGCTTTCTTTCTCTCTCCTAGACCTTCTCTTGGTCTTTCTTAGGGTTTCAATCACTACCCTAACTAGAATATTCCTATATTATCCTCTAACACACTAGGAGCTCTCCAACAAGTTCACTTCTTCACTAGATCCTTCTCCATAACCTTTCACATTCATGACTTGCCTTGGTCATCTACTCTTGCCTTGGTCATCTACTCTCCCAAATTTCTCATCTCCTTATGGATTGGAATCTTGACTTCTTTTAGGTCTATTTCAACTCCTCTAGATACAATCTTGTGGATCTTTCATCCTATTTCCAATCGGGTTCAAATTTGCTCGTGTTCTAGGCCTCGTAGCCTTTTTAGGCCTATTAGCCCTCCTAAACACTGAAAAAGTGGATTTTCTCTCAAAATACCTTAACACCCTTGGAATATAAATACATATTCCTTGTGGGTTTTTCCTAATATTAAATATTTTATAGGTCTTATTTTCCCACCCTATTCGTACAATAGACTTTCACCAAACCCCTAAAATTGAGGGTTTCTAGGGCATGAACACTGATTTGGTTTCTTGGATTTCTTTAGTTTCTCTAACAACCTCCTCTAAACTTAACCTTCCTTAATCATGTCTATATTACATTCCCCTACACTCCTCTACCGATTATTGGCACACACTAATCCCCAAGCAATCTTCATTGCCACTGTTCTGTTCAGTTCCCCTAGCTAGAATAACCAGTACTTGCATAGGGCCTAAATGTTCTCATGCCTTGCACACACACACACACACACACACTTCACACACCATATGTACATTTTATATACAAGGATTTACTTTATTCCAAGTGGTCATAAGACTTTGGACCACGGGAACTCCAAGAAAATCCATTATCTACATGACTGGTCCAAAACTAGACAGTGAACATTAAAACCCAAAGAATTTACAAAATGCTAACCGATATGAAAAAAGATCAAATAAATGACACAAAGAATAATAAAATAACACAATAAACACTATAAATGCATTAATTCAATCCATTCAATCCATTAAAGTATTGGATGATGGCTCTATCTTCAAAATACATTGTTAATTCCTCCTTCTCAATACCCAATCTGTACAAAATGACTCCTAACTGTCACTTTAGGGTTTGTTACAACTTATATACCATAATCCCACATGTCTAGACCCTCATGTCAGGGTTTGGGCATAATTAAAGCCAATTCCTAAATCTAGGAAATGTTGTCATGACAACTTTGCAAAGTAGCAAAAGTTGTCATGACAACTTTTACAACTTTTGTTAAAATGACATTCTATTAACTCCAATGGTCTAATTTGGTTTCAAAACTTACCAAATGATCCTAAAACACTTAAAAACATTAAAATCTTGAATGTCACTCCATTTTGGAGTTTTGGTCAACCCTTTGACCTTTTGGTTGACTTCTAAGGATATAGACCCCTAGATGCAACTTGACTCAACAAATAACAAAGCCTAATCATTAATAACCCTAGTCACACATTAGACACACTTGGGACTTTATAACATAGTCCTTATTAACTGATGGTTGGCTAAACCAGCCTACAAGACAAAATATCAAAAAGATCTTTCAAAGACCTTAGGGTGCTCCTGCACCATTCTCCCCCTGCAAAAAACAAGTTAAGGTACCTATGGTGATAGGAACTACTCACTGATTCCATGCTTCTTGAAGTCACTTTCAGCTATCCAAATGGCTTCTAACTCTGGTTGTTGTCTCCATTTCACTAGATGCTCCATATATATCTTACGCCTTGTCTTTTTTTTCACTCTTGAATCCAATATCTTTTTCACTTGTGGTTTGACCTATTCAGGAGCCTTGAATTCATTCACATCCTTTCTTATCTCAGTACTGTACTTCTCATTCTCCATCTTTGGTCCTTTGTAACTTACCAAATATTTCACATTGAAGATGAGAGAAATTTCCATCTCCTTGGGTAGATTTATTTTATAGGCATTGGAACCATACTTGGCTATCACTCTACATGGTCCAATCCTCTTCATTTGTAGCTTTCTTGGTATTCCCTTTTGTAATATGGCCTTGTTCAAAAATACCATCACCAAGTCTCCTACTTGAAATTGTATTTCTCTCCTTCATCTTTCTTAGCCTTCAACTTCTGATTGGCTTCCATTAAGGTCTTCTTTACTTGTTCATGGACTTCCCTCATTGACTGTGAAAAGTCATCTGCATGCCCACTGAATCCTTCATACCCTGTTAGTTCTTTGAGCTCCATGACACCCCTTGGGTGCACCCCATACATAATCTCAAATGGGCTTTTCCCTGTAGTCCTATTTTTTCTATCATTGTAGGAAAATTCTTCCCGTGGGATAACTTGTTCCCATCCTTGTCCATATTCCTTTGTCAGACATCTTAGCAAGTTTCCAAGAACCCTGTTGATTACTTCCGTCTACCCATCCATTTGGGGATGATAGGTAGAGCCATGAGAAAAATTATTTCCTAGTCTCCTCCACAGGGTCTTCCAAAAGTGCCACATAAACTTTACTTCTCTATCTGCAAAAATACTCATTGATAGACCATGAATCCTTACTACCTCTTTGAAAAAAAAATAGGCAATATGGATGGCATCATGTGTTATTTTACATGTGATGAAATGACTCACCTTACTGAATTTGTCTACTACTACAAACACAATGTCTAGACCAATTGGAGTTCTAGGTAACCCCACTATAAAGTCCATACTTATGCACTCCCAAGGTCTATTTGGGATGGGTAATGGATGGTAAAGACCTGCATTTGATGATGTTCCCTTTGCCTTCTGACATATGCCACACTGTTTCACATATCTTGTGACTTCTTTCTGCATCTTAGGCCACCAATAGAACCTTTCCACTAAGTCTAGTGTCTTATTCAATCCAAAGTGTCCACTTAGACTCCCATTATTCTTTTATTGTATGAGGTTCTCCCTCATGGATCCCCTTGGCACACATAACTATTTCCCTTTGAACAAAAATCCATTTCAAAGAGTATAGTCTGCATACTCACTATGAAAGTGATTCTCAAACTCTTTGCACACCTTGTAGATCATTGAGAAGTCTGCATCTCCTTCATAAAGGTCCTTAAACCCTTCTACCCCTGTACTCTGCAACTAAATCTCTTGTATTGTAAGCATCCTTCTACTAAGGGCATCTGCAACTTTGTTTTGTACCCCCTTCTTATGCTTTATAGTGAAGGTGTATGACTGCAAAAACTCCATCCATTTGATGTGCCTCAAACTAAGATTGTCTTGAGTATTGATATAACTCAATTCTTGGTTATCTGTAAAGACAAAAAACTATTTAGGAAATAAATAATGCCTCCATTTATTTAAGGCTTGTACATGAGCATATAGCTCCAAGTCATAGGAATAGTACCTAGACTTTTCCTCATTCAATCTCTCACTACAAAATTCCACATGCCTGCCTTCTTGGCTTAAGACAACCCCCACTGCTGTGCTGCTTGCATCA
Source organism: Thuja plicata (assembly GCA_018584345.1). Taxonomy (NCBI): domain Eukaryota; kingdom Viridiplantae; phylum Streptophyta; class Pinopsida; order Cupressales; family Cupressaceae; genus Thuja; species Thuja plicata. The sequence continues at coordinate 7,171 of MU213248.1, read as the reverse complement.
CACTCTACTATGAAAGGTTTGGCAAAACTTGGTAACAAAAATATAGGTTGAGTGGCTATTTCTCTTTTCAACCTTTCAAACCCCTCATTAGTTGCCTTGGTCCACACAAACTTGCTTTTCAACCCTCCTTTAATGGGTTCTAGGACTGGAGTACAATTTTGACTGAATCTCCTAATAAACTTCCTATAGAATTGAGCTAACCCATGGAAGATCCTAACTTCAGTCCCTATCTTAGGAGTAGGCCAGTTCAATATGGCCTCTACTTTGTCCTTATCCATTTTCAAGTCACCTTGGGAAACTACAAATCTTAGGTAGACTAGTTCTTCCTTCATGAACTCACTCTTTTCAAGATTGATGGTGATTTTTTCTTCCTACAACCTCTTCAACACCAACCCCAAATGTTTCATATGATACCTCCTTTGTCTTACTAAAAATGAGGATGTCATCTAAATAGACAACTACAAATACACCTATATAGTTTTTCAAGACCTCATTCATCACCCTCATAAAGGTACTAGGTGCATTGGTAAGCCCAAAGGGTACAACTAACCATTCATATAACCCCTCTTTAGTCTTAAAAGATGACTTCCACTCATCACCTTCTTTCATCCTAATTTGGTAGTAACCACTTTTCAAATAAATTTTACAGAACTTAGCACCCCCAAACAATCCATTAGATCTTCTATCCTAGGAATAGGAAATCTATATCTAATAGTTATGCTATTTATTGCCCTAGAATCAGTACACATCCTTCACTTACCTCCCTTCTTAGGAGCCAACACCACTGGGACAACACATGGGCTTATACTCTTTCTAAATATCCCTTGGTCCAAAAGTTCTTGCACTTGCTTGGCTATCTCCTTATTTTTCTCTAGTGTCATTTTATATTCAGTCTTGTTTTTTCTCTTGTGTCATTTTATATGCAGTCTTGTTTGGCAAATATTCTCCTGGCACATAGTCAATCTAATGACTTATCTCCCTCTTTGGTGGTAGTGTAGCTGGTGTACCCTCACATATTATGTCCTTGAATTGATCCAATAGTTTCTTCACTTCTTTTGGCATAGGTTCTTTCTTATGAGTCTCCTCCTCCTTTGGCTTTAACATGATTGCATAGCCAACTCCTTCCTCTTTCATGTCCCTTAGGAATTATTTCCCACTCATTAAAAATGTATTGGATTCTGTCTTCTCCACTATCTCTTCCTCTAGTAGAGATTGAATTTTGAAATTTACCCCATTTTTCTTGAAGGAGTACTTGTTCTCTTTCCCATTATGGACTGCTTCCCTGTCATACTTCCATGGTCTTCCAAGAAACAAATGGCAAGCATCCATTGGAAAAACATCACAAAGTATCTTATCTTGATACTTACCAATGATGAATTCTAACCACACTTGCTCATTTATTAAGATGTTTTGGCCCTTATTTAACCATGTAACTTTATAAGGACACACATATAGAATCTTGGTGAGTTTTAGCTTCTCTACTACCTCCTCAGAGATAACATTATCTATGGATCCTAAATCAATGATCACTTTACACACTTTTCCCAATATCTTGCACTTGACTCTAAAAAGAGCCCTTCTCTTCTTATGTTCATCTTTGGTTGGTGTCTTGATCAAAATTCTCCTCAACATGAGGTGTTCTCCCTTCTATGAATCTAGACTCACCTCTGATTGCTTAGAGAAGTCATCCTCTTGGACATAGGCTATCTTTTTCTCTCCTTGTGAAGCTGAGGGTTTGTTAGGACGTCTATATGCAGGGTGCCCCATTTGTCCACAGTTGTAGCATTTCATGGAAGAAAAGTGAGAAATTCTTCCAAAACCCCCTGTTCTTCCTCTTCCACTGTTATAAGAATCCCTTCCTCTATTGTATCCACCTCTATTTCCCAAATCATGTCCTTTCTCTATATATATAGAGTCACTTTGACTCCTATTGTCATTGACTCTTCCACTTGTGCCTCCTCTATGGCCACCTCTATTGTCTCTACCCCTCCCTCTACCTCTGGAGTTAGAATCTTGTTTCTTCCTAAGTTTCTCTTCCACTTTAAAAGCCATTTGGAAACAACTATTAATGGAAGCTAGGGTAAAGAGACTGAGTTCTTCTTGTATATTCCACCTTAATCCATTAAGGTATCACACAACCTTGATGCTCTTTGTCTCCTGTATCCTTGATCTAAGAAAAAGCTTATGAAATTCTTCAGTATATGATGGAACATCTAGGTCCTTTTGCCTAAGGTTCTATCTCTTCTTATGTAACTGAATGTCATAGTCTTCTGGAAGGTAGTTATCCTTCACTTTTTCCACCATTGATTTCCAATTTTCTATGGGCTTCTTTCCCTCTTTCTCTCTTTCTTCCTGCAAAAACTTCCACCATGTGAGTTCTTTTCCTCTTAGCCTAGACTTGGCTATCTTTACCTTCAGTTCTTATGTGGTTCCATCACATTCGAAGTGGTTTTCCATACCTTTGATCCATTCCATAACCATCTCTGTATCCATCTTACCAGACAACACTGGAATGCCTTCTAGAGCCTTCCCACTCAATGCTTTAAGTGCCTTGAGAAATGTTTCCTCAGGTAGAGGAGGGTCAGGCTCTAGTTCTATCTCCTCCTCTACTGGTTTCTTTCCCTTTTCTTTATCTTCACTCATCTACTCCTTCATCTTATTGGCTATCTCTACAACCTCTACCATCTTTATCTTCATTTCTTCTATTGCTTCTTCAAGAAGCCTATTCTTATCTTGTTTCTCTGACAAGTCCCTTGCCAATTCTGCATTAGTCACCATGATGTTCTCACCTATGGATTCACCCCTCTTTAACATACACCAATCAAATCCCAAGCCTTTCAATGGATCTGATACCAATTTGATGGGGAACTCCCACTCCTAGAGATTTTTTTCTCTCTCCTAGACCTTCTTTTGGTCTTTCTTAGGGTTTCAATCACTAACCTAACTAGAGGATTCCTATCTGATCCTCTAACACACTAGGAGCTCTCCAACAAGTTCAATTCTTCACTAGATCCTTCTCCATAACCTTTCACATTCATGGATTGCCTTGGTAATCTACTCTCCCAACTGTGTCATCTCCTTGTGGGTTGGAATCCTGACTTCTTTTAGGTCTCTTTCAACTCCTCTAGATCCAATCTTGTGGATCTTTAATCCTAGTTCCAATCAGGTTCAAATTTCCTAGTGTTCTAGGCCTTGTAGCCTTTTTAGGCCTATTAGCCCTCTTAAACACTGAAAAAGTGGATTTCCTCTCAAAATCACTTAACACCCTTGGAATATAAATATATATTCCTTGTGGATTTTTCCTAAGCTTAAATATTTTATAGGTCTTAGTTTCCCACCCTGTCCGTACAATGGACTTTCACCAAACCCCTAAAATTGAGGGTTGCTAGGGAATGAACACTAGTTTGGTTTCTTGGCTTTCTTTAGTTTCTCTAACAACCTCCTATGAACTTATCCTTCCATGAAAATGTCTATATTACATTCCCGTACACTCCTCTACCAATTATCAGCACACACCAATCCCCAAGCAATCTTCATTACCACTATTTTGTTCGGTTCTCCTAGCCAGAATAACCAGTAGTCACCTAGGGCCTGGATGTTCTCATGCCTTCCCTACACACACACTTCACACACCATATGTACAATGTATATACAAGGATTTACTTGATTCCAAGTGGTCATAAGACTTTGGACCACGTGAACTCCAAGAAAAGCCATTATCTACATGACTAGTCCAAAATTGGACAATGAACCAGTAAAACCCAAAGAATTTACAAAATTCTAACTAGTATGAACAAATGATCAAATCAATGCCACTGAGAATTAGAAAATAACACACTAAAAACTCTCAATACATTAATTCAATCCATTCAATCCATTAAAGTATTGGATGATGGCTTTGTCTTGAAAATACAATGTTAATTCCTCCTTCTCAATACTCAGTTTATACAAAATGACTCCTAACTGTCACTTTAGGGTTTGTTCCACCTTATATACCATACTCCCACATGTCTAGACCCTGATGTTAGGATTTGGGCATAATTAAGGCCAATTCCTAAATCTAGGAAATGTTGTCATGACAACTTTGCAAAGTAGCAAAAGTTGTCATGACAACTTTTACAACTTTTGTTAAAATGACATTCTATTAACTCCAATGGCCTAATTTGGTTTCAAAACTTACCAAATGATCCTAAAACACTTAAAAACATTAAATTTTTTAATTTCACTCCATTTTGGAGTTTTGGTCAACCCTTTGACCTTTTGGTTGATTTCTACGGATATAGACCCCTAGATGCAACTTGACTCAACAACTAACAAACCGTAATCACTACTAACCCTAGTCACACCTTAGACACACTTGGGACTTTATAACATAGTCCTTATTAACTGATGGTTGGCTAAACCAACCTGCAAGCCAAAATATCAAAAATATCTTTCAAAGACCATAGGGTGCTCCTGCACCACTTTGTTAACATGATAGATTTATTTGTTAACTAAATAGATTGAAGAGTGAAGTGAATTGATTGAAGAGTTGATTGGATAGATTGGTTAGACAACTAGATTGATTGATCACTAGACTAAAGAATGATTGAGAAGTTAACTAAAACTTAGTATTAGTTAAAAGGGAGAGAATAAATATAATTAAAATAAATACAATAATTTATTTACTTAAACATGGGGAATATAAATAAATAATTAAACTTATTTAGTTATTAGAGGAATAATTAGTTTAATTAAATAAATATTATTTATTTAATTATGAGTAAAGATTTGATTTATGTAATTATTATATGTGTGTAATAATCACAAAGAAGACATATTAATTAAATAACACAAATATTTAATTAATTGAAGTGTTATAGAGAATAATTAAATAATGTTAATTATTTAATTACTTTATAGATAAATAATTGATGACTAATTATTTATAAGTTTAAAAGATAAGTAATTAATTAAAATCACTTAATTATGAAATTAAAGAGAAGTGATGAAATTGAATTTAGAATATAGTAGATTGACACAAAATAATTAAATAAAAATTTTTGCTTAATATTTTTAGAGGAATATTAGTAAAGCTATCGTGTTAAAGTAATAGGTCATTTTAAGTGCCTACATTTCTCCCCATTTGATATAATTCTTTTTAGGCGTTATTTTGAAGAATTTTTGATAAAAATCATGCCCACTATGCCCCTGTGAAGAAGATTTAGTAATTAGGTATTACAGTGCCCCCTCAAGGAAATGAGAAAAAAAAAATGATGGCGAACTCCTTTGGGTGATATTGTGATCAGGATCACAATGCAACTTACGATTCAGAAAATGGAGGTCATTTTCACCAGAGGGTGGAGATAGCATGAATTGATATTGTATATAGCCTTTTGCATATATTTTGCGAGCTCTCCTTTAGACATTTTATCATGATACTTTTTGATATACATGTATATATATACATATATATACATATATATGTATATATATGTATATATATGTATGTATGTGTATATATATATGTATACATATATATATACATATATATACATATATATATGTATATATATACATGTATATATATGTATATATATATGTATATATATACATATATATATGTATATATATACATATATATACATGCTACATACATATATACATATATATGTATATATATGTTAGGAATAATAGTCCACCAACACAACTGAAAGGGGGGGGTGAATCAGTTTTAAGACAAATTATTAAACATTAAACTTTATAAACCAAAATGTTTAATCCAAATGATAACACAATAAATGCCAACACAATAACACAATCGTTTGTTGTCGAGGAAACCCCTTTAAAGGTAAAACCTTGGTGGGAATTAACACCCAAAAATAATGTACTAAGAGTATAGTATCCCGATTAGGAGCTTATTAAGGAATTACAATAGAGAGTCCCTATTAAAGGAAAAACCTTGTTAGGAGTCAAGAATAATAGTGTGCTCACTGCCCAGGCACACAACCTAAAGAAGGTTAAAGCCACCCTCAAGGACTTACAGTTCGACACACAAGTGTATATATAAAATATACAATCCAGTGAGCTGTCTGATAGCAATTGTTTTGCTTGGTTAGTTCCAATGTAGTACCATAATCATATCCTCTACTCTACATCAAGCAAAAAATCAAGCTTGCAACTTCCACACTTCTCTGTCTCTATCAAATACCTTCTCTTCATACATACTTCTTTTCAAAAGAAAAAAGATCTCTCATATATACCCTATTAAAATAATTGAATTAGGTTGGCCAATTAAGCTTTCCCAATATACAAATAATTATTTAACCCATTGATAAGATAGAAACGGTACCTATAAAAAGTAAACATCAATTACAATTCATCATATATAATCCAAGGTCCGTAATCCACGCTCACAATCCATAATACACACTACATCTTTGAAGTCGGCCCCAAATATGTCTCCTCTAGAATACACGCCACAACTGATGTCACCAAAAATCATACGACTTGCAACCCATAATTTTTTCTTCTTAACATGTCTTCTTTCATCCCTTAAGCTTGCATAACCTGAATCATCATTTCTTGTAAGATATAATCAAAATAAAGAGACTCGCTCTGTCAATCATCACTATCATAGTCTAGTATCCAGTCTTCACCAAAACATTTGTAACTCATCCAATATAAAATATTAAGCCAAGAAAAATTATAATTAATATCACCATACATCCTTCTGCATATCATTATCTTCGCTTGTTCTATTTCAACCATACAATATCCCTACACTTCTGTCAGTAATCATACAACAATAATAACCAGTCTGTTCTTCCTCCAAAGAAACATATGTTGACATCAGTGCCAAAACATGAATGCCAACAACATCAGTAGAAGCCAATTCCAACAACATCCAACAATATATGTATACATATATGTATGTATATATATACACATATATATATGATGTTTATTGGATCTATTTTACTTCATGCTTCATGTGATGCACATATTTTCTATGATGATATGTTCTACATGATTACACTATGAGATTCAATGATTCGTGATATATCACTAATAGATTTGACCCCAAATTTTGACCAAACTTTTTGACCAACTAGCAAAATTGTTTTATTTGGTCGCATTATAAAAGATAACTTTTCTTTTTTTTACTTTTATGCCCGTGTTGGTCAAAATT
>MU213247.1:173327-198582 GCA_018584345.1 Thuja plicata | reverse complement strand
GAGAAATGCAAACTAAGCTATGCAAAGAAGGAACAATGCAACTAAGCTAAAAATGGAAAGACAAGTATTACAAATCCTTACTAATTAAGCTAGATGAGTTACTCTAGAGCATGAAAATGAAACTAATATAAGAAAACATGGATATGAAGCTAAGATGCAAGAAAATGGATGCTAAATGTAAGAATGTCTTCAAAAGCTCTAAATCCTCTAAGTAATCCTGCAGCATAAGGTTAGTATTCAAAAGATGCTTATGCAAATGAGGAGAGAACTCTTCTTTTATAGGAAATGAGGGAAAATGAACCATGGAGATTAAGAGGCAAAATATTTAATCAGCGGTAGAGCATCAAAGAGGAGCAATCCGTGTGCACAAGTCTCCTCCAATGAGAGTGAAGTGTTGACTTTTGAGCCTCATGTGAGACAAAAAGGTCCTTTCTCCTTTTTATAAAATAAGAATAATACTTTATTTGTGCAACTTACGATAAGAGGAAAGGTGGGGTCTTTTTATTTAATAAAAGGGGAGGGAATTTCTTTTAAATAAATAAAGACTTAGGATAAAATGATTAGCCCAAAAATAATCGAATAAATGACAAAGCTAGGATTTTATCAAGAATGAGCAATTGAAGATTTTAGCAAATAATGCTAGAAAGGGGCTAATAGTCTAGATGACCATTTTTAGATGATTACAAAAATTACCTCACACTTGTTTGAAGTGAGTGTGTGAAGTTGCAGAGAGGTTTTTAGCCTGGCCCAAACCGAGGGGAGGTCACAAGGGGGACCTCCTCCCCATACATAAGCCACATAAGCCACTAAGGCCACTCAGGCCAACATAAACCACAAAGGCAAGTAGATGTCACTTTAAGGGATATGAACATGGACCTTGAACATAAGAATCATATGACCTTGCCATTTAAACACTGCCCCATTGACTCTAACCATTATTTTACAAACCATATTCTTTATTTTTACTTTTTTTTGGAATCCTTCAAAAACTCCTATTTTAACCTCAAATAAAAAAATAGATAAATTTGATAGACCCTTAAAATTTCCCCCAACTTACAAATTGACTTCGCTTTGTCTATGAGAATGAGCTTCTCAACTTCGCAATGGGCCATAAATCAAGATATGGATAAACTGGATATGGTTAATAATTGTTCAAAATCTGAATGGATATTAAAAATTTGATATAGCAGCAACAGGCGAAGTCAAATTCACCGACAAATTCCATGGCCTCGACATCGTTCTGCTCGCTCACATTCCCCTCCATCAAAATTAACCCCACAAATCTTCGTAACAATTTTGGCATCAGCAAATTCCCAGCAAAACTTGTCATTCGTGCACAACAGGCGAAAACAGAGCTCTCCACAAAATGCAACAAAGCGCTTGCGGCAGCAGCCGCCATTTGCGTTGTGTTAAGCAGTCAGACATCTATGGCAGGGGAGATAGAAGAGGGGTTCTCCAAATACTACGGAACAGCAGCCAGCGCCGCCAATTATGGTGGCTATGGCGGCAATGCGAGCAAGAAAGACAGCGCGGAGTACATTTACGATGTTCCCAGTGGCTGGAAAGAGCGCCTCGTCTCCAAAGTGGAAAAGGGCACAAATGGTACAGACAGTGAATTTTACAACCCCAAGCGAAAGGCTGAGAAAGAGTATTTAACTTACCTCGCTGGGTTTCGAACCCTGGCCCCCATGGACACGGTTTTGAACAATTTGTCGCTCTCCGATGTCAATTTGCAGGATATTATATCGAGCGCCAACAGTGTGAAGTCCACCGAGCGGAGGGGGGCGAATGGCCAGGTTTATTATGATTTCGAGATTGATAGTCCGCTGGCACACAGCCTTATTTCGGTGACGTGTGCGAAGAATAAATTGTACGCGCATTTTGTGAATGCGCCGATCCAGGACTGGACGAGGGACGAAGCTATGCTCAAGCATATTCATGAGTCTTTTTCCACTGTGGGTGCGACTGATTCTGCCTAGTTTTGTGCATTTAAGCGCACCCATTTGAAGAAATTTGGGGAAAACGACTGTAAGTTGTTCTTTTTGTGCAGAGGGTTTGATTAAAGCCCTGAAGTTGATATGTTGTATTGTATTACGGGTTTTTAAATTTGTCTTCTTTTCTAACTGCTGTAAATTGAACTCAGATAATAATAATAAGCTCTATTATATTATATGCGATTCAATTATGCTTCGTTTTGAGCCCCTGAAGATTAAATTCAAAGGATAAATAGTTCTAATCAATTGCATGGTTTTTTATGAGACTTTGTTTAAGCTACCCTACGATTAACGCCAGAAGATGGTTGGTTCTATCATTTTATATGGTTCGAAGTTCAGGGATTGTTTGGAGCTTAGAAGACAATAATTCCTACACTTTGTTGATTGTTTGTTTGATTGTGCCACCACCGAATTGGGCACGGTGCAAATTGGTTACTAATGGAGTAAGTGTCTATATTTGGAATAAAAATATGATGAAATATGCAGTCTTATATCCCTTTATGAGACAAGACTTGAATTATAGTCACCAGCAGATTTCAGTAGAAGGAGAAGGATCCTATTCCTGTACCCACATCTTCTGGTGACTATAATTATATAGAATATAACCATCCTTTTATTCATTTGCTCCCATGGTCTGATTTGAAATGGCATCTATGTCATTGTATCCATGCCCCTCTCCATCACTAGAACACCTCTCGAGTCCAAGTGTTGGTCAGATTTGTTTAAAACGCCAGGAATGGAGAAAGAACATGAATACACATGGTTGATGATACTGGACAGTAGAAATGAACAACTGAACACATAACCTTATGAATGAATTCATGATTGATGATGCACATAATAGTACAGAATAGAGCTAGAGTATGGTTGGTGAGAACAAGTTTCTGTAGTAATTAACTTGGCTGTGAGAATTGTAATATACATAAATGATCCGGAGAAGGCTTTAAGCACTGTTGTGCGTGGAACCAAAATGGACGAATAAAAAAAAGTCAAGTTTTTATTTAGGTTGAACTACATTTACAAGAATGTTGCAACTTGCCAACCAGCAAACATTTCCAATTATAAATATTAAATAACAATCAAAAGTGCCCCACATACAAAAATGGAGCCTTTCCTGATTACTCTATACACAATTAAAATCCCTCACCCATTCCTATTAGGTCTTTTCCAAACTTTCCTTCTTTTCAATCTGCCTTTGACATACCTGGGAAACCAGCAGGTTTTTATTTTCTAACGTATCCTAACTTTTTGCTTATTCAAATTGAAGTGTATGGGACAACTCACAACACATAAACCTCTACATCCGATGAATTGGACAAAAAACTGTCAACTGGGTGACATGGAGAGCCCCAAAACAATGGCAAATTATACCTGGAAAAGATAGCAGCATGTGCCAGGATGCTTCATGCCAGCTGGTTAATGTTCTTGTAATTTTTGTTCTCTCTCACTCTTTTTTGGTGCAGGAGCACCTAAGGTTAGAAGCATTTCTAGGATAGAAAGCTCGTCGGTTTGTAAGGTGTTTTGTTCCACCATTTTTGTAATGACTAAGATCAATCGGTGAACGAACACCATAGTTGCTAGATAGTTGTTTCCTAGCTTAGGTGTGTGTTGAGGTAGTCTTTAAACCTCTAGAAACCGAAGATTGATGATTTGCGGATCAGTGATACTGGTGGTCGGGAAAGTCCGTTGGTAATATCTCTCGGGAATGTCCGTCGGTAATGTCCATCGGGGTTGTTCGTCGGTGATGTTGGCCGATGTCTATGTTTGTTTTCGGATTTGTGGTCTGACACTCGGGGTTGAAGATCGATGATGTTTCTGTTGCTCAGAAAAGTCAACACTGGTGCTCGGTAATGTCGGTTAACGACCCAGGAAATGCGGGATGTGACGTTTGTGACCAGCTGGGTCAACTAGCAATGACTCTCTACGTGTCGTTTTTGCTTGGGATGAACAGGGACACCTATTCCAGTGATGGGAAGGTCATTAATGGCTCGATCAGGCCGCCTGTGTAGGGTGGTTGAAGTTGTCAAGGAGCACGAGATATTTTGAAGATATTTTCGAGGGTTAGATATATAGCTAAAGCTTTTGTAAGTAGTAGCAGAGAGTGGTGAGGAAGAGAGGAATTGAAAGATTGTAAGAATACTGTACATGTAATAGATTTGAAAGAGTTCTTGTGTTCTGTGTTTGATCTATTGAGCAAAAAGGTGAAACCCGTCGGTTTAACCTGGAGAATGAATCTTTCCTAATGGATTCCCTAGCATGAATTAGTAGCTTTACGGTGTAAACCAGGTCTAGAGCACTTGAGGTGAAGATCTTAGTGACTTCCTCAAGCAAGGGTAAGAATCTACCCTATAAGGTCTGTGCAAGAGACCTTAGTGTAGAGTCTAGCTGACTCTCGGTAACAACTAGACCTTGGAATACATCATTTTTAAAAGAAATTTTAAGTTAAATTCTCTAAAATCAATTTAAAGATATCAGATTTACACCTGTTTGTTCACAGCTCTCTATGTTTGTTAGATTTATAAAACTAAAAGATAAATAATAGCAGTTTCAAATTGTTCGCATCATCTAGTGATCATGATTTTTGCCTCTCTTAAGGATGTACTGGCCAAACTTTTTGATGCTAATGGCCAAACTTTTTGATACGAATTGTCACTCACGTAATGTTAATGTGATGGGAATAGGGGTGTGAATTATCAATGAGATTGGGTCACCTTCTTCCTTTGGGAGCTATTCTGTTAGGAATCTGGAGAATTTTCTGTGTATCCTTCCAATTTGTTCAATAGTCTGTGTAACAAAAAAAATTGCACTTATTTAAGAATGGATTTATATTTTGACTCATACCCTTTATGGGAAGTAGATTTGCCAACCCTTTTGTCATTCATAGATGGCAAAGTAGCCAGATACACCTATGCCTCACACTCCTCCCTGGGCGCCCGTACTCTCGTATCTGATAGGGATATGACTCGGATGCGTATGGGATACTGTATCCTAATGTGCCCAAATAACACTAATTTCCAGCAGTTGGAATACTATGCGATTTGATTTTTAAAAAGTTTGATATGAACCTTCTTAAATTTATTTTTTGAAATCTTCATTCATGCAATTTTTATTTTATGGTTTTTATATATTGTAAATTGTTAAATCAATTTATAACTGTTTATGTAGCAATTATGTGTCTATGTTGCTTTTAAAGTGATGAAAACTTAGAAAATTGTGTTAGATATATGTGTATAGATTTTTTATGAATGTTGTATCCAGCTGTATCCATATTAGGACTCTTCAAAAATGGCCGTATTGGTATCTGATACTCTATCCGTATCCGTATCCGTATCCGTATTTGCATTTGTATCTGTACCTGTATCCATGCAACTTTGATTGATGGTGTTTGGTCCTCAGTTTGGAAAAATATACTGGTAAACAGACTCTCCTTGCTATAAGCTTATTTCACAAGGACATGGGTGCTGTGGCAACTTTCTATAACATGCAATCAGTCTTTTTTGCTGCATTTTGCTTTGTAACAGATATGAGACCATCTACGCTGCACATATTTCAAATTTTAATCTTAACTTGGAGATTCTCTGTCAATTGTATTTTACTCGAGAAATTGTTATCATTGTGAAGCAATGTCGGCTTGCCAAACAATCAGGCATAAAGAAGGAATATTAAGTTATATTTGCTTTCGTATAGATGAGCTTAGAACTTGATCAAACAGTTGATATGGGCACAAGCGTTTCAACAGATTGCTAAGCCATTTCATGAGAGCTAGGCTTATAGAATTTAGATGCAGAAGATTGCATTTTGCTGATTTTCTGAGTGAATTTTGTTCATCCTGTTGGACAGTTATGCTAAAGGAGCTCAACTCTATTGGTGCCTTCTCAATGGCATGGGTTCCACTGACATAGATGGGTGTCAGGTTTGTCTGTACAAAAAGCATATATAAATCATAAATATATACATATTTACAGTTATAATATACAAAAATAAGTTTACGGTTCAATATTAGAATAATAAATTCACAATTCATTATCATTATACATTATCACATAATTATCTAATCAATAAATACATAACAAAAAACTAGAAACATTGATATTTATAATTATAAATTTTATATTTTCTAAAATACGATAAACATTTAATATTTATATTTAAAGCTAAATTTTAAAAATAAAATCTTAGCCTAAAACTATAACTCAAATATAAATTAACAAAGAGCGACCCTTATCTTGACTTATGCTGGTTCAGATATGCCTCGAACCAAAGTCAATATAGCCATGTGGTCTATCACCAAACAGAGCAAACAATAACAATCTTTTCTTAATTGACATTTTAGATTTTTAAAATTTTAGCTCACATGGACCTTAAGTATAATGGAAATTACTAAAAATATTTAAAAAGGTGATGTTTAGGACTAGTAAACTTGCGTACATCAGTTTTATCATTTTATGTATGATATATTTTTCTGGTATTAGCCTGTCCATTGTAGTTTTGGTTTAATTGATAAATCATAAATCTTTATGGCAAGCTATGCTTACCAAAAACGAAAAATGCTAGCATATTGGATCACCAAACCTCTTTCTTTGTAAGGAAATTTCAGGTTCACTCAGATTCTTGTGGCCTCCAATGTTTATTAACCCTCATGTTAATTTCTTTTGAAGGCCTTTTACATGAAATTGGACAAGCCTCTTAATAATTTTCTTTGGGCTTCCTCATAAATTCATAAGGTATTTCATAAGGTGTCATGGGATTTTTTTCTGCCTCGTTCGAGATTTTGGAGGTTTGGAGCTTTTATCTATCAATATGGTTTGGCTCTTTGTACTAGTGGATTATTTGTGCCCTTCAAGACGACAATGTATAGAAAATTTTTAAAACTAGGGCAACAGTGGAACATTACATTAGCCTCCATAGCTCTCAAGTACCGTGGCAATCAGTTTCTAAGGTTTCATTGTAGGTTGCTACAAGTAGATTGAGAAATGCAAAGTTTAGGACTAGTAAACTTACGTTTGTGAGTCTTTATGTATAATATATATCTCTTGTATTAGCATGTCCACTGTCATTTTTATTTATTGATAAATCATATGATTGATAGGGATTTGAAAGTAATTTTTATCAATATATGTTGTAAGGTGAATTGTCAGGCTCCGGATTTTGTTGAGGCAAGTCAAGTAGGTTACAATTAGTCAATGACAACAATGGAACTGCCAATTTCTTTACTATAGTGGGTATCTGGAGAACGAGAAGAAAAGAGTTCTCTGACCTGTCAAGGACAAAAGAAAATTGTTTATTAGAAAGAACTTGTATAGTACTATATAGTGTAGAAGCAGATCTCTTCAAAACATTGTAATATATTGGCTCTTGGTACTGGTAGGGTTTCCGAAATTTTCAGGAAAATGTCACTAGTTATTGAATTTATCATTGACAGAAAAACTGACCCTTATATCATGATAATATTGGCAATACCTTTGATGTTACATTTATTGTGATATTGTCAATGTGATTGCAATATTTTTTCCTTTTTTTTCCTACGAAGCCCTCCGAACTGTGATTTATTCACTGTTCTGTGCAGTTTTTTTCTGCCAAAAATTTACCTGTTTTTAACCACCGATTTCACCCAATTGTATAAGTTTAGATCTCAGATTGGCAATGTAGATTTCATACCAATTCGTCAACTATTGTGGAACTCAAATTGACTCACTTTGCTTGGTGTATTTTTTCACAAGGACTTCTTGTTGGCTCTAGGTTACCTTATCTGGGAGTTCTCTACCCCCGTGGCCGAATTTTCGGACCTAGATCCATGATTTTTTCAAGCCCTTCAATCTAGAGCCTTTTTCATGGCACATGGTTCTTTTAAAGGATTGGCATTTCTTGCATATTCAGTGAGAAATGGCAAGCTTTCAAGTTGGAGATTCACTTCAACATATGGGAAGATAGAAATTCAACTATTTTTTGCCCATTTTTTTGTTGATCGACATGTTTCATATTTTTCTAAAGGCATGATATGTTATAACGTCTTATTGCAGATTAAGGGATTGGCATTCCTTGCATATTCAGTGAGATATGGCAAGCTTTCAAGGTGGAGATTCACTTCAACATATGGGAAGATAGAAATTCAACTATTTTTTGCCCATTTTTTTTGTTGATCGATATGTTTCATTTTTTTCTAAAGGTATGATATGTTATAACGTCTTATTGCAGATTCAAGTGTAAGCAAACAAAGTTACACTTGAGGTGGCCCACTTATAGGTGCTCCTTGACCATTGGGGTAATGCCGCTTATGCAGTGGCCAAAGTTCCATTTTCTCCCACTTCCTCTAGGGGATGCTTACCTCCTTGTGGTTGTCATCATGGAACGAGTCTTTCTACTCGAAGTACTCAAAAGACTTGCTCCCAAGCTTTTCCCTTGGCCGGTAGAAAGAATTGTGATCAGCAGCGTTTGTCACTGCTTTCTCATTAGTGTTTTGCCTCTCTACCAACCACAGTGGAAGTCTAGGTGGCCTACTGGTGGTGCTTCCTGCTGGGTTGATTCCAGGGTATTCCCCTAGCTCTTGCTATTTCGCTAGCCTGTGTTATAGAAGAAGAAAAAATAAAGATGATGATGGGTGGGATCCTTCTGTGGACTCTCTGGCCTCTGTTGATACATGGGGAAAGTCAGATTATCAGGATCCTCCTTCTACCCTTTTCGCTATTTCTTTAGCTGC
This sequence comes from Thuja plicata, assembly GCA_018584345.1. NCBI lineage: Eukaryota > Viridiplantae > Streptophyta > Pinopsida > Cupressales > Cupressaceae > Thuja > Thuja plicata. The sequence continues at coordinate 189,891 of MU213247.1, read as the reverse complement.
CAAGCAGTACAAGGTGGTTGATGAGCTCATTCTTAATAAGGACCAAGTGTATATTGTACGAAAATCTAAGATGAAAGAGAAAATTTTGAGGGCATGGCACGACACATCAGTCGCTGGTCATCTAAGGTACTATAAGACATTCAAACAGGTAAGAAAGCATTTCTCATGGAAGGGGCTTAAAAGTGATGTTTTCAGGTATGTGAGGAAGTATTTGGTTTACCAACAAAATAAAACAAAGCATGTATTTCCAGTTGATTTCATCGTAGGACTCCAAAAAAAATGGGAGAGCATCTTCATGGATTTCATCGTAGGACTCCCAAAGGTGCTTGGTAAGGATTGTATCGATTTGTTTGATAGACTCACTAAATATGACCATTTTCATGCCATATCTTTAAAGTACAATGCCCCACAAGTGGCTGATTGTCAAGAAACATTGTAAATGATAGGGACAATAGAGTTATCAACTTGTTTTGGCAAGAACTCTTTTGATTGATAGGTATGGAGCGGCCCAAGCATTAGCTATCATCCTCAAACTGATGGACTAATAGAAATTGTGAACAAATGGATAGAGGGCACTTGAGGAACTATTCTACAGGGCAGCAAACAACTTGGGATTAGTGACTCCACCCTGAGTATAGGTATGCCTGCTCAAGGCCTTCCATGGTTATGATGCTACTTCTTTCCTAGATATGATTCTCATGTATACTGGGGCTCTTAGGGCTAGAGATTTGGTCCAATGGAGTATAGATATTATGAGCGTACTCAATAAAAACCTATAACAGTCCCAAAACCAGCAAAACATATATGCTAATCACTATCGAATAGAAAGGATTTTTTGAGGTGGGAGACATAGTGAGGCTACAACCCTATAGACAATCTTCTCTCAAAGAATGTCGTGCAGAGAAATTCATGCCATTGTCATATAGGCCTTAAGGTCTTAAGGAGAATTGGTGAGGTTGCTTATGAGGTTGAATTTGTAGAAAACAACTTGATTCGTAACATTTTCATGTGTCATGCCTTAAGAAGGCCCGACAACTCCCTCTATTAGAGCTACCCCACTTGATAATGAGGGAAGTTGATTGTGGAGACCATGTAAGAGAAAATAAGTTGAGAAATAATTTTTTTTAGAGTATTTGGTGAAATGGAAAAGTCTTCCACCTGAAAATGCTACATAGGAAGGAATGAAGATTTTTGGGCACCCAAGTTTGAAATTTATTCAAGTAATTTGGGGATCATGTCCCCTCTCTAGCTGCTGATCCCTCTCTAGCTGCATCAGCAAGTAGGGAGGAAACTGTGTTTTTTAAACACCAATTTAATACATATCAAAAAATTATAAAAAATAATAGAATAAAATAAAATAATAAATATAAACTAAAATAAGTTAAAATCAATTTAGGATTCAAATTTAAAATTTGGCACCTACTTCCATTAAAACCTACCTTGCAGGTATAAAGGAAGTTGAAGGTGCCATATAGAAGGGATATTGGACATTTTGACTTTTGCAATTTTAGAATCCACTCTGCAGGGCTTGAAAACTCCTTTTCATTGGGTGAACATCTTGAGGTAGGATAGAAACCTTAACCTCAGCCCTGATATTTGACCATTCCCCGCACTGAAAATTCACAAAACTAAAGTTAAAGTGCCCATTTTCAGGCCCAATTTTGAGATAGTGGTAGCAGGAAGGTGGTGACTGATCCAGTGCACAGAGGTGGGAATATGAAAAATTCAATTTCAGCCCCCAGAGTATACTTTTAATAGGGTTCTGGAGGCACTACAAACCCATGGTTTATTATTGTGCAGGACTGGAGGCGGTTTAGGTGGAGCTGCAGAGAATATTGACCTATCACTAGTCTACCCTGCGTGGTGCCAACATGTGTGGAGAGTTTGGAGTCCTGTGGGTGGTCCCGTGGTTTTGACCCACTTGTGTAATATCTTTAGGACAGACCTTGTGGAGGACCCTGGTGGCAATACCAAGTGTGACTGGCCCTGTAATAGCAAGAAAGCCTAGATTATAATGTCACTTGTAAATCTGGAATATACTTTCTGTAGCAGCTGAATGTGAACTGATTCATGTTATGTCTCTTTCTTGTCAGCATTTCTAACAACTAAATGCTGTATCTGTAGATATCTCCCTCTAATTACTCTCCCTTCCATCCCATATCTGCATTCATGACAGTCAAAAGTGGGATCACTGAAAATCCATAGCCTGTTAGGTCTTTGTCTGAAAGGAGATTCTCAGGCCTTAAATCACAAGAGACTACTTGGCTAGAGGAGTTGTATTGCAGATATTCCATGACATTTGCTATGTTAATGACAATGTCCAGTTGTCTTTTCAATTCCAATTCACAATCACTTTTTCAAGATACAAACACTTCTCTAAGCTTCCATTTGACATAAATTCAAAAACTAGAGCTTTGAACCCAAGGATTGAACAGGAAGTTGTGAGCCTGGTCGAATTGAGTGTCAAATGTTTCTTAACACCTTACATTCAGCACCGAAACTCTTAAGAGCTTCTTCATTGTGTAAATTAAAACCTCACAGCAATTACTCCACCACCTCTCAGATCTCCTTTAAGGACTGATCCAAACTTGCCCACTCCAACCATTCCGCCCTCTTCAAATCCATCGGTTGCACTGAAAGATCTTCATAAGAAATTTTCAAGTGCTTCAACTTTAAAAAATAACTATTGGGAGATCATCTCATTGAAAAGTTCAAGCTACAATAAACCTAGGGCCAAAACTAAGCAGCATACTACAAATTGGCACTAGAAACTACCACTGTTGCTGTTCTGTGTGCACTGTAATCAACAATCTCACAATTAATGAGAAAAAATCACATCTCATTATTCATGGTGAACACACCTCTTTATTTTCCCTCTCTCATTCTTTATGCATTTAAAAAAATTTAAAGTGGAAAAAAACATTAATTATTTTTCATTTTTCTGTTCTTCTATGTCTCAATATTACCCTAAGATAGTGAAAATATCTATATCTGTCAATGGGCCCTTGGTCTACTGGTGAAGTTAAATGGTTCACAATGAGCCCACCAGGGATCAAGTCTTGCCGAGTGCAAGACCCGACATCATAAGGGATGAGGCTGGGATCATGCCCCAGGCAAATTTGGCAGCGTGGATGCTCCTCAGTCCTTGGTTCTAAGCTAAAGAGGCACCTGTGGGCCCGTATTGGGTTCCTAAACCCTCCATCAAAAATATCTATATCTTTAATTTGTCGAGATATTCCCGAGAAAGATATTTTCTTCTATGGCATATAGAGTACAGGGCTTCAAAGACAATAATTGACAAAAATGCTGTCATGATATCATCATTTCTTGACAGGATTCAACAAAGAACTATCATTGACTAAGAAAAAAATCCAGTGCAGGAGATATTTTCTTAAGCAAACCTCAATCATCCCCAGATCAATAGTCATCATTCTATTCACCAAGATGGCAATAATCTAAATAAATAATAGTACCAAATTCTGAGCATAATGGCGAGAAGTCTCCTATAGTCATCAGAAGCCACTTTTGTTTATGACATCCCTAACAAAGTTTTATTTTAGTAACCTCTTGAGCCAAGATGTCATGGAATGAATGTTGAGTCAGAAGAAGAAACAATTGATAATATACAGAACTCCCAATAACAGTAAATGTTGCGGAGTGTTCCAATTTATACTAGATAGTTGTTTTGCTAGGTGTGTAACCAAAATAAAATCTCTTAACTTTTTGAAATTGTTGTTAGAATTTCATGTAGCATGTTATGAGATTCAAAATATTTGTTTTGATGCTACCACTAAAAGTAATAATACCATCTCACCCATTGATGAAAATTTCACCTCACATCCGAATGTATTGTGATCAAATTTCAGTCAATCTACACAGTTAAAAGTGTATTTCAATTTGATATGCAATGAACATAACATCCTTAATTATTAAATTACAACTTTCATTAACTATCAGATCTAGTTAGTTTATACTAATAATCATCTACATAACAATAAATTACAACATGTACAGGTCAATTTATGAACAACTTGATATCTTTCCTAAGATGATCGATCGGAAGAGGAGATATAACATTATGTACATGACATTACATGTAAAACATATTTGAATTAATTTATGCAATTTCAACACACTTAAAGATTATTCCTTCCATAATCTTACATCAAGATTTACATAGTGAAAGTTATGGTCAATTACATTGGCTACCCTGCTAAAATTATATCTGGGCCATTCATCATTTAAGATATGTTACTAATACTATCAACAGTTATAACCTCTGCTTTAGATATAACCTCTGCTTGCACAATTTGTTGGAATTGAACATCTAATATATATCTTTTTATACGATTTATAGCTTCTTGTTGAGTTTTGATCCCATTCTTTAAGGTAGCTTCAATTCTGGCTTGTTCACGTTGAACATTTTTCATCTCTGTCCTTATTTTATCAATATTCTTCTGTATCTCAAGGAAGTGAAATTTGATGTCTTCCCAGTCTTGCTCAAATGGTGAAGGTAAGGAATGCTTTTTATTTTGCCTAAATCAACAATTTATTTGTAGAATATCATTAGTCATTTGCATTACAAGATTGTATTTATTTATTCAAGAAATGAATGTAGAATATTGTTTTACCTCCTTGGTGTTCGATTTACTTGTCTCTTAGGTTTACATGATGATTCAATCTCCTCAGTAGAATCGATCTTCTTAGGGGGTCTTCCTCTTGGTCGTTTTGGTTGGTCTAATTTTTTTGCCTTAACCAATACCGACCTTGATTCAGCTCTTCCCCTCTTTTTCTTCTCTGCTCACAAAATAACATTTGAAAGTTATGTCGTATAAAGACTATGATGAATCGATATTGACAAGCTAAGAAACCAATAATTAATTAAATACTATATATTAATATACCAATTGTTTGTTTCCAAACTATATACTCAAGTTATATGCTTAATGTAGATTGTTATAACATAAAAATTGTATTGGATTGAGCTTAGCAATACTATCGTTGTTGAAGTTCGTTAATTAACTAGACTGTTGATAGCAAACACATTTAGTCTACTTGTGGTTGGTTTTTACATATTGATTATTATTTCTACAATGAGAACCTCATTTTCTTCAACTATCTTATTTAGTAAATGAGTTTCAATTGAATAGAGGTAAATTAGTCAAGATTATTGTAAAATAAAATATATGAATCTCCAATATCTGCTATGCTCAACATAGAAATGATCCTAATAAGTTTAATTAAGCTGCTGGATACATTTAAGTAAAGAAAGAAAAATAACATCAATATTTTTTTATTTAGGTTTAATATTTGTATATTTTAAGCATGTAATCTCTATTTGAAGAATTTTTACAACAGCTTTTATTATAAAAGTCTGTATTTTGCAGCTTGAGCCTACTTCATATGACCAATATAAAATAAAAGTCAGCTAATGTGTGTGTGTGTTTTTTTTGTCTATTTTAAGTGGTTCAAAGTACATAACTAAATATAGTTAAATTCTTAAATATTACAGGTTTTAAATTATTTTGGAACCTTAATTTCAATTAAAGGTAATTAGTTGTAAATTTGAAATTCTTTTGAAACTTTAATTTTAGTTAAAAATTAACTTTTGTATGTATCATTTATATTATCATATGTTTGAAATTCTTTTGGAACTTTCATTTTAGTTAAAGAATTAACTTTTGTATGTATCATTTAGATTTTAATTATAATTGGATGTAAGGTTTGAAACCTTTTTGGAACTTTAATTTTAGTTAAAGTATCTAACTTTTAGATTTTAACTTAGCATCTTTTATTAATTTTTTTGGGTTGTTTTATTAGAGATTTTTGTGTATAAAATTATTTTGATATGTTTTTAATTTTATGATTAAGATTGATTTATTTTCTTCAACAATATATATTTTAAAATTAATCTTTGACAAATTTTTCATTTCCATCAATAAAGAGTATATTAGTTAATATATTATTTTAAAATTAATCTTTGCAAAATTTTCATTTTCATCAATTAAAAAAAATTAGTTAATATTAATCAACTAAGTTATATACGCCTAATTTAAAAAATAAACAAACAAAGTATTTTGTACCTAAGAATGTTAACATTAATATATGTGTTAATAAAATTTTGAAAATTTACATTCATATCATTTCATAAAGATACTAAATTTTACTTTTTTTAATTTCATTAATTTTAAAATATTATTTTAGTTTTGCATCTTATAATTTTTTAAAAATATTTTAAGTAAGGCCATTGATTTATCAATGTTTTATTTTAGAATATAAAAGAAATAAAAAAAAAATATAACAAATAAAAAAAACTAAAATAAAATTATTTTTAAAAAAAAAATTTAATCCTCTAAATTACTCTAAATAATAAAGAACACCATTTGACACAACTATATTTTAAACTTTGAACATTTATTAAATAATAACACATTTATCTTAAAATTAAATAATAACAAATTTATCTTAAAAAAGCATTGGTAGGATAATAAAGAACTCTATTTGACACAACTATATTTTAAACTCGACCATTTATTAAATAATAACAAATTTATCTTAAAAAAAGCATTGGTAGCAAGAGTATGTTAGAGAATTGATTTGTAGCTAATTATTGATAGATTGTTTAACAACCAATAAAAATTCATAAATTGTTTAACAACCAATTAAAAATGAACATTTTTTTTAAAAATACCCAACTAATTATTTTAACAACCAATTAGAAATGAGTATTCTATTTAAAATGGTGGCCAATATGACATGCATGTTATAAATTACTTGTTGAGAGGTTTCATGCCAAAATAAAATAAAATATGGAGATTGTAACACCTTTTGATGATGGTTTCAATGTCCTTTGTTTTTGCAAGTTACTAATAACACCATGTGGGATTGATAGCTCTAGGATTATAGCTTCTCTTTGGACTTGCTTTTATTTTATTTTATCATTTTAAAAATGTTTATCACCAATTATGATTAATTCTATTTGAAAATCTTAATGATAAGAACAATAACACAACTTAATCATCACAACATGCCAAGACTATTATTATTATTAGTATAACACAACTTAATCATCACAACATGCCAAAGCTATTATTATTAGTACTTAGTCTTAGACTAATAATATTGCAATCATTTTACAAATTGTAGTTTTAAAAAGTGATTAACTTTTTTTTATTAGTTAGACTAATACTTTACAATTTGTAGTTTTAAAAAGTGATTAACTTTTTTATTAGTTAGACTTATACATTACAATCATTTTAGAATTTGTAGGCTACTATTTATAATTACTATTAATTAGGATTTGGACGCCAGGTGTGCTCCTAATTTTTCATTTTATGTTTGAATTTAATACCCATCTGTCCTTGCTCCGAGCCCGTACCTTCTTCATTTATGGCTCCTCCTTTGGTGCCACCCAATAGGAGGGATTAATTCGCTTGTTAATTCTCCATCTTCCCCGTCAATGAAGAAATCATTCGCTGAAGTCGTCGCTCGTGCGAAATTCGCCATTAAAGCTGGTGCCAAGTTTGAATTTGTAGGTTGTAATGGAGGCGTCGAAACTGGTAACGGATCTGGAAATGCCTCGGCTTCTCTCTCCATTTCTCCAAATTCTGATATGTTAGAGGAAATTGTTAGGGAGAAGAATAGATTAAGGAATTCTGCTATTTTTTTCGCCACTGTGGAGGTTGAAAAGTGTTCGCCCAGGAAATTTCTGGATGACTGGTTTCATAACTATTGGAACATTAAACTAGGGCACCACATTTCCTTCTGTAGACAAATACATCGTGGGTTGTTTGTGATTTTTTTCGCCAATGCTGAATCTGAGGAGTCTATCTTAAAAAGGCAATATTGGACCGTGGGAAATACTTCCTTTCGTGCCCTAGCCTAGACCCCAAAAGCTATACATAATGAAATCCTAGCTCTCTCTGCCCCGCGATGGGTTCTTATTAAACAAATTCCTCCATTTTTGTGGAAATTTCTCCCCCAGCTGATTGAACCTTTGGGAAAAGTCATTAGACTTGATGAAACATGTAGGCTTGTTCTGCACATGGATGCCAGAGCTCTCATCTCGCTGATCCCTGGAAGGGAAATCCCTGAATCCACAGATATTAACATTTGCGAGGAACTTTTTTCTTGCCCTATAGAGATGCTCGGAGGGCTCAACGCATGCTTTCTATGTAGGAAAGAAGGTCATCTAAGGAAAGATTGTCCTATTATAAAGAGAAAACAATCCTCTGATAAGACTACATCTAACCCTGCTGCCCCCTCAACTCACAACCCTGATCTGGAAAAGCCATCACCTTCAGTGGGCCCAAAAACCTCTGTTACTATAACAAACCATGTGTCCTCCGCTCCTTCCTCCTCCCCTATTGCTGATTCGAATGTGGATCTGAATGACGACTTTTAGATAGTGCTTAAGAAATCAAATAAGAGAAGACGAAAATCTAATAAACATGCTAACACCTCTTCTGAACCTCTACCCACGATCTCATCTTCTTCCCTCCTTGAGGGTGTCCCTGAATCAAACCGTTTGCTAACCCTTATAATAAGAATTGTTTCCAATCGTTAGACAATATAACACCTTCAAGTGAAGATAAGGAATTTGATCAAACCCATAGCCTTCCGCAAAAAGTTTTTAAAGAATTAAATGATGAGGATATACTTGAAATTATCCCAGCTAAAATAAATATGATGCCCCTTGATCCTCCTATGAACCAACATCATGAATTTGAAGACACGTGTCTATACTCTAATCTTGACATGGAAGTGGATACTATGCTCCCTTCCCCATCTGATGATGAAGACATCGACTACAAAAATGATATCCCTAAGGCCAAAAGAAGAGGATGACCTCAAGGCTCTAAAAATTAAAAAAAACACCTCTGCTAAAAAGAATGGAGTTCCTTTCTCTGTTTCCTCGGCTCCCGAAGAAGGGAGCATGAACCATCATAGTTTCCCTCTTTCTAATGTTTTCTCATGAATATAATATCTTGGAATATTAGGGGATTGGAGTCCCCGGATAGGAAATTTATTATTAAGAGACTCTTAGGTAATTTTAACTCCTTCGATATTCTCATGCTGGAAGAGATTAAAGCTAATGGCTTCTTACTTGAAGCCAACTTAAATTACATATGGAATAATGCTACTAAATTCAATACTAATCACCTGAAAGGCAAGGGTGGGGTGGCTATCTTTATTCACCCAAAATGAGATAATTACATAACTGGAAATGGTTATTCTCCTTGTAATCGAGCTGTTTGGATTGCTTTTAATTATAATGGTTCTGACTTTGGTATCTGTTCCATGTATGCTCCTAATGACTATAAAGAAAGAGTTAGCTTATGGGCTTGGTTAATCTCCCTTCCCAATATCCCTTGGCTTATGGGGAGAGACTTTAATATGATTGAGTCTTAGGATGACAAGTGTGGTGGCCTCCCTTTTACTTGGAAGGACTGAGAGATTTCAGTTGAATAGATTGAAACAATTTAAACAAATTTTTGATCCCATGTCTGGCAATAAATAGAATTGCCTTGGTTTATGGTATACTTGGTGTAACTTTCAACATGGTCCTTCTAGGATCTATTCCCGTCTTGATAGGTACTATGCTAATAAGATTTTTTTTTTCAGTTATCCCTGATAAGGTTGGGAATGCCATTACGGTGTCTCCCTCTCGCTTGTCTGATCATCTCCCTATCTCAGTTTGTGTTAGATTCAATGATTCCCCTCCTCCAAGAAACTTAAACAACCAGAAGTTTATCCTCAATACCAATTTGCTTAAGGACAAAGATACTCTTTCGGCCATCAACCTCATTGGACTCATAAACAAGAATAATTATACTACCCTATCCAAATCTGAGCTATGTAAACATAATACTCTTGCTTGGCAAAATTTATTGCAAACTATTGGTCAAAAACGTGCCAAAGATTATAGGTTTGCTGAAAAAAATCTCTACTCTGAACTTCATTCTGCTGAGGCTAACATTCAAACCAATTCTCAGGATGTTAATCTTATGATTGCTGTTACTAATGCTAGGGATGCCCTCAGGAAGCACCAACAAGTCAAAATTTCTGGTGCCAATATTAGAGCTCGTGCTCATTGGCTCCAACATGGTGATATAGGGTCTAAATTCTTCTTTAATCTGCTTAGGCACAAGCATTCCAATGAAACTATAGATAGAATTGTTGTTGACAATAAAGAAATTGTTGATATTGATAATATTAAGGAAGCTTTTTCTGCCTTCTACCAAAAACTTTTCACTTCTGAGGACACTGCTGAGGCCAACCGCCTTAGGAACCTTTGTAGATCTCTTATCCCCAATAGGGTTTCCACTCATGATGCCGCCATTCTTTCAAAGGATATTTCGACTGAAGAAATTGAAAATGCCATCAACTCTCTCAAGGACGACAGGGCTCCTGGACTTGATGGTCTCCCTATTGAATTCTATAAGGCCAATATCAAGTGGATAAGTAATGATTTACATGACATCTATGCCGAAGCCCTTATGAAAGGTACTCTTGTTAGTTTCATTAATAGTGGGATTATTAAGTTGATCACCAAAGAGGGGGACAAAACTCTTATTAAGAAATGGAGACCTATAACCCTTTTGAAAGTTTCCTATAAAATTCTGGCTAAGGTCCTAGCTCTCAGACTTGAATCTATTCTTCCTAAATTTATTTGCTCCACTCAAACCGGGTTTATCAAAGGTAGATATATTCTTGAAAATGTGATTACTTGCTGGGAAGCTATGAATTGGTCTAGGCATTCTCAGCAGAATTCTGCCATGTTCCTTCTGGATTTTGAGAAGGCCTATGACAGGGTTGAATGGAAATTCATTTATATGATACTTGAGGCCTTTGGTTTTCCTTCTGAATTCTATAATTTTATTTGCATTCTGCTAAAGGATGCTTATGCTCAAGTTGATATTAATGGCTCTTTATCTGATCTAGATCTATCAGACAAGGCTGCCCCCTCGCCCCTGCCCTCTTTGTTATTGCGTCTGATGCCCTCTCCTACATTCTTCGTGACAACTCTCTATCGCCTGTCATCAAAGGGATCTCTCTCCCTGATAACTCTGACCTCTTAAACTGTCAGTTTGCTAATGACACTGCCTTGTTTTTTGAGTTGACCGAGCATAACTTTGAAGCACTGCACAATAAACTTAACTTTTTTTACTCTATTTCTGGTGCTCGCTTATCCCATGCTAAGTCTATTTGCCTTGGCTGGGATGAGAACCCGCCTGGCTGGTTTAAAAATTATGACTTTCAATGGGGCGGTCCCCCAAAAATTAATAGATATCTTGGTATACCTTTCTCTATTGAACCCTCTCTGAAAGACATGTGGTTCTGGGTGAAAGACAAGATTACCAAGAAACTTGGAAAATGGCACAACAAATCTCTCTCTTTGGCTAGTAGAATTCAGGTCTGTCAAAAAATTCTCTCTTCTTACAATATCTATTACTCTTCTGCTTGGATGTTTAGTAATTACCATATCTTGGAAATCCAAAAGACCATCATGAATTTCTTATGGTCTAATGGTAAAGGTAATAAAAAGTTTCATGCTGTTAAGTGGAGATGGTGCCATATTGATAAACTTCTTGGGGGTTTGGGGCTTAAGGATCTCAAAACCCAAGGAGTTGCCCTTGCTGCCAAATGGATTTTTCACTCCTTAACTGGAGATCAACCCTGGAAAATCCTTGTTAGGAATAATATCGAAAGAGGTCACCCTAGAAATGCTAAATCTTGGAAAAACCTTCCTTTTTGTGATCTTATTGATGTGAACTTTCCTATCCATGTTCAAGGGTCTGCAGTGTTTAAGTCCACCTAGAAAGCTTGGGACCAAGTTAAGCTCTTTCTTCCTAACAAGGATTGCCATGGTAGCTCCTAGCTATATGGTGAAAGGTTGATTTGGTGGAATTTATATATTGTTGGTAAGCCTTTGACCCTCTCTCAAGGTTGCTCTGCCAGATTATGGAATAACCTGGGCATCTCTCAGCTGATTGACCTATTTGAACATGACACGTTAATTGGTTGGGAAGAGCTTAGATCCAGATTCAACATTCCTCACACCCAAAAGAAGACTTATAATATGATTCTCAAAGCTTGTAAGGATCTGCCTTCTACCTGCAATGTCGACTCCCACTGATTTCTCATTGATCTTAAATGACCAGATGGAACTATCATTTCCAAAATTAAATCCAAAAACATTTATCATGTTATTGATTATAATGTTTCTATCATTTAGCATGTTAATGAAATCTGGTATACTGATTTGGATATTTGTACTTGGCAAAAACTTTTTGGTAATCTTTGGAAAGGCCCGGTTGACCCTAAGGTCAAATGCTTCAAATGGCTTTTGTTACTGGATAGACTTCCTATTCGAAAGGATCATTCTTCAGTTGGTATTTGTAGCATGTGCGAACTCTTCGGAATATTTTTTCTTCTAACATTCTCTGGCAGATCTGGAAATGTAGAAATGATGAAAGGTATCAAGGCATTTCCAGATCTCTTACTGAGTCTTTTCAAAAACTCATATTTTTGAAAACTTTCTTGCAGGTCCATGTTACTATGTTGCTGGAAAGGGAAAAGCTGAAGAGATTCCTGAACATGGGGTACTCTTCTATGTTTGTGTTTGAAATGAAAGATGGCTACGAATGGAGAAGGAATATGGACAACTTGCAAATGTTTGAAGAAATGATAAAAAAGCTCAGCAAGGAGGTCAAGAAAACCAAAAATGTCTCTGATGATAAGATCTTCATGTTGGCCCAAATCCAAGCAAAAAAGAATATCGTGTGGATGGAAGGACCCAAGGGTTGGATTACCTGGGTTGAAGATTATGTTGATACATTACACTAGCTAGTTTAGTTTCTCCTTTTTTTTGTATTTTGTGAAACATTGTTATATCATGTTACCCAGTTGATACTCTCGGTTGAGGCTTTGCCTCTTTTTTGGACATGCTTAATGTAAATTCTGATATCCTTATATATAATACAAAAAAAGAGTAACAACTTAGAATTCCACAAAAATGTCCCTCTTGGAATTTGAACCAGAGTCTCCACGCTTCACCCAACTAAGCACCCCTTGAACTCTTTTAATTATTTTTCACAAAATACTTAGAACTCATTGCTTCACCCAACTAATCTATCACAAAATACTTATAGATAAATATTAAATTTGTAACAATAATTTTTAAAAAATTTTAAACAAAAAAATATTTTTTATTAGTTTTATCATAATAGTTCAAATTAACTTATTATAATAATGATTTCCTCAAAAATATTATCTTAATCTAAGAAGACTCTTTACTAATTAATCTTTTGTTAATAAAGATTCTGAACAATGATACTAGTCATACCTATGCAAATCAAACTTAAAAGTCCATATTAATCCAAATAAAAATAATCTTCCTTAAAATAAGGATAACTATATTAACTTATTTGTTCCTAAATTAAACTATAGCACTTGTTAAAGTCAATAGCACTTGTTAAAGTCAATTCAAGATTACCTGTTCATCACTCAAAATTTAATGTAAATATTATACTTTTGTCTTTTAATTAAAAAAATATAAACAAGACTTATTCTTAAAAAATGAATGTAAATCCTTAACGTCCAAATTTCATACCCTCTTAATTCAAAATTACCTCTTTTCATCACTTAAAATTTAATGTATACTTTTATTTTTTAATTAAAAAAATATAAACAAGACTTGTTCTTAAAAAATGAATGTAAACCCTCAAAGTTTAAAAAAAAAAAAAAAAACTTACTGATGGCGGATGCGGATGCTGATGCTTTACTTGTTCTCTTGTCAATGTTGTCCTTTCTACCATTCTTCATTGAGATAAGCTGTGAGAATACAAGAAAAATAAGAAAATAAAGATTGATGAATAAAAAGTAATGAGTGTCAAGATGGTCTATACATTTAGATTGTAAAGTATTGGATTTCATAAGAAAATCAGTGAAAACCCACTCATATGTAGAGGTATAAATATTTATATGGAATTTAAGATCATATGTTTAAATAAAGAAAGAAAAATAACATCAATAATTTTTTAATTTAGGTTTAATATTTGTATATTTTTAGCATGTAATATCTCTTTGAAGAATTTTTACAACAACTTTTATTATAAAAGTATGTATCTTTGAACAAAATTCTACAACTTTTATTATAAAGTCTGTATTTTGCAGCTTGAGCCTACTTCATATGACCAATACAAAATAAAAGTCAGCTAATGTGTTTTTATTTTGTCTATATTTTTATATGAAATTATATGTAAGGTTTAAAATTATTTTGGAACCTTAATACATTACAAGTCTGTAACCAAGTGTTGTGTAATCATGGGATTACCCAACATGGGAAAAATAGGAATATTGTGCAGCATTTGAACATGGTGCTAGACTTTCAAGTTTAGCTCAACTAAAACAAGTTCCAGGCAGCCATGCAAGCATTTTACATTTATTGTGCAGCCCAAAAAAACACATGGTGCTGCAAAGATAATGCAGAGTAATTTTTATTGAAGTCATGAATGAACAAATTATTTAATGCAAGTGTTTTTTTTCATGAATCAGAATAAGAGATTTTTAAGGTAAGTGTTTTTGATCAAAGTTATAAACGGAAACAATGGATTTAAGACCAGTGTGACAAATTGTCATGAATGTGTAGTTGTGGAAGTTGAAAAGATTTAACTCAGTTTCTTTTATTGAAGATATGGACTGAAATAGGGATTTTAGATAAGCATTTTTGTTGTGAATGGGAACAAAAAGATATGTGTTTTGTTCGAAGTTATGAACAAGAACAAGGGGTTTTAAGACTAGTGAGACACACATATGTCATGAATATGGAGTTATAAAAGTTGAACAGAGATGTAGACCAGAGCATAAACAAATCATAAGGAAGAAAGAGTATACCCATGATAAACATGTACTGGCATATAACTAAACTACATGTCTACATATTGGGCATGAAAAATATCTTCTAAACTACATGCCTACATATTGGCCATGAAAAATTTCTCCTAAACTACATGCCTACATACCGGGCATGAAAAATTTCTTCTAAACTACATACCTACATACTGAAAAAAGCACAAAAATAAATTAACTCAGAAACCAAACATCCAACATAATCATGCAAAATACTACTGAAAGTGCTATACTTCATTAAAAAACAACAGGAAAATAGAAGAATGAAGGAATTGAATTTGGTATGTTAGCAAGAATAAAATGTGCAGAAGCATATGAGGAAAATGATAAAATATTTCATACCTGGCTACCCTCTCACAGCAACTGGATTTACAGAGCAAATGGTACAGAGCAGAGCAGTAAAATGGAACTGAAAAATATATGAAACATAACCTCAACTCAAACTTACAGAGCAATATGATGGACCTGAAAAACATATGAAACATAACCTCAACTCAAACTTATAGACCAAAAATGGAAGTGAAAAAAAAGGGTGGGCTTAAAGAGCAGTGGATGGGCCCACCCCAAATATTGCGGTGGATAAAAGGAAGAAATGTACCTCCCGCCAGAAGGAGAAACGTACCTCCCTAAGAATGCGCAGTATGGGTAATTATGGCCGTTCCATTTTTATTAAGCCAAATGGGCGTAGCATAACTAAATATTAGGCTTTTTCAAGAGTAAAATAGTAAATATTTTTTTTCTATAAATATATTTTAAACTGGCTAAATTATATATGTTTAATTTTCTTTTTAATCTCAATCATTGCATCTGTTATTCAGTTTAATTTTTGATTGAAAGGTGAAGGCTTATATATTTCATAATAAATTAATTTAAATTAAATTAAATATAAAATCTGTTAATTAGATCTTTTATATTTTTGTAATTTTTTTTTATATTTGAAAAATTATAAAATTGATCATATAAAATATATCAAAAGTATTATTAAACATCAATAATATGAAATTTATTTTAAATTTTTTAAAAAGTAAAAAATATAATATTAAGGAGGAAACATGATTTATGAATATTGATTTAATTTGAAATAATTAAAATTTGAGTGTGATTATATTATTAATGAAAATGTATAAATTGTATAAATTATAAAATAATAATATTTAATTAGAATTTGTGTGAAGTTATATTACAATAGATATCATCAATTATTTTATTATTTTAGGTGACTTCTATGACTATAATAATAACCTTTCTAACTATAAAAAAAAATTTCCTACTTAAAATGTTTTTTTTTAAATGTGAAGAATGAAAACATTTTTAAATTATTTTAAACTTTGTAATATTGTAATGATACAATGTGACCATTTTATACAGAAAATCAACATAAATAATCTGGATGAATTTAAATTTAATTAATAAATGTAATTAAATTGTCAATTCATATGGGATTTGTAGCATGAGTAGTTAGCGATTGTCATTTAGTATTTTAAATGATTACCATAACAACAAGAGCTGTGCTACAGCTGAGTTCAGCCTAATAGTAAAAAAATAAATATTGTTTGAATAGATTGAACAAGCATTGGCATAAGTAAATGATTGTAAATAATTATAAGAAGAAAATTAAAATAAAGTAATATAAACTAATAATTATTAAAGA
>MU213247.1:152165-172304 GCA_018584345.1 Thuja plicata | reverse complement strand
AAATATTTTTCAAGAAATTCAAAATAAAAAGCAAGGCACTTTAAACATTGGAAATCATGTTTAATATTTTGCAAAGGCACAATTTTTAAGACAAACTAATAGCTATAAATCACTTGAAAACATTAGTATCAGCCTATAAATAGGCTGGACTAATAATTTGAAAAGTATATGCAAGCTTAACTGTGTATTCATATTAATTTGAAAAGTATTGATTTCCTAGGGCATGAGACGGTGACATCTGAGCCTAGAATCGTTAGGGTACTATAACACCTATATACTAATTTCAAATATCATACGAAATGTGTGTTTCGTTTTCATTCATTCAAATACCATACAAAATGTGTGTTTTCCTCCGGTCGTTTTCACCTGCACTGCGCCAGAAGTCTGATGACCCAAAAATAGAAATCGTTTAACTTCAATGCTACTTTTCTCTATTCTACGGTTGATGTCCATGATAGCAGATAAATGGGATTATCTTCAATATTAAAGTCAATTACGTGCCTTCTATATGTTTTCCACACTAACATCTCATTTTTTAAATTTTTATATAGTGTAATTATTTTGATGAGTAGAGGCCTTTTTCATTATCATTATGACACATAATTATATTTATATTTAATAGTATTATTAAATGACATATAATTATATATGTTTTCTTTGTAATTATTAAATATATATTAAGAGCGAATTGTGCATTTAACAATGAGCTAGTGTGATTTGCTTTGAGTGTTTATTAGTGATTTGGAGTTTGGACCTATGCGTATTCAAGCTATCCTGCAGTGTTCTCGGTGCATTCGTGGATTTCCAGAACTGTTTGTTTGTAGAGCACCTCCCGTGCCCTTCCTTTTTGCATCTCTTGTTTTAGGTAGGTCCGCTTCTGGCCCTTCTCTTTCCTTTTTGGTTTTGCGTTTTGTTCATTTTTTTGGTACTTTTGTTTGCTTTGTTTTCTGGTCTTTGTCGTCACCTCCCGTTGGTGGGATGGCTCTGTAGGAAGGTTGTACGCCTTCTGTGTAGTTGTAGAGTAGTGTAAAGGTCTGTAAATCTTTGTAAATTTTGTAAGTAGCGGCTGGTAGGTTAGTTGCAGGTTGTTTGCGTCTGTAAGTGTTGTTCTTCGGCTTCCTGTTTGTAGCGTGTCGTCCTGTATAGTCGTCTATAAATACATGTCTGGTCTGTACATTCATTCAAGCCTACCCATTCCATAGTGAGCTCATTGCACCCTCTGCATTGTTTAACCAAATTCGAGCTCGCCCGCCTGGTGTTCGTTGGACTCGACCTCGTCACCTTGCCTATTTGAGTTGTAGCACTTTCTCTCTCCTCTGTTGCTTCAGCATTGATGACGTGTGATTTGCTTCGAGTGTTTATTAGTGATTTGGAGTTCGGACCTATGCGTATTCAAGCTATCCTGTAGTGTTCTCGGTGCATTCGTGGATTTCCTAAACTGTTCGTTTGTAGAGCACCTCCCATGCCCTTCCTTTTCGCATCTCTTGTTTTAGGTAGGTCCGCTTCTGGCCCTTCTCTTTCCTTTTTGGTTTTGCGTTTTGTTCATTTTTTTTGTACTTTTGTTTGCTTTGTTTTCTGGTCTTTGTCGTCACCTCCTGTTGGTGGGATGGCTCTGTAGGAAGGTTGTACGCCTTCTGTGTAGTTGTAGAGTAGTGTAAAGGTCTATAAATCTTTGTAAATTTTGTAAGTAGCGGCTGGTAGGTTAGTTGCAGGTTGTTTGCGTCTGTAAGTGTTGTTCTTTGGCTTCCTGTTCGTAGCGTGTCGTCCTGTATAGTCGTCTGTAAATACGTGTCCGGTCTGTACATTCATTCGAGCCCTACCCATTCCATAGTGAGCTCATTGTGCCCTCTACATTGTTTAACCAAATTCGAGCTCGCCCGCCTGGTGTTCGTTGGACTCAACCTCGTCACCTTGCCTATTCGAGTTGTGGCACTTTCTCTCTCCTCTGTTGCTTCAGCATTGATGGCAGGATTAATTCCCCACTCGCGAGCGTTTAAAACTATCCCAAGTGGCATTCACTCCATTCGTGTCGAGACAACCGTCACCATTAATGCCATTACTTCGCTTCATTGCATGACCACATGACAACCCATGTCAGCCCAGTACGACGAATTGCCAGGTCTTTTCAATAACGATCAATTTCTCTGGACTCCGGGTTCCATGTAATCCCGTAGCCTTAATCTCCTTTGTCACATGAACCAGAATCCCTGGGACCCCCCGGGTGTTGATCAAATTCAAAGTAAGTTATTTCGTTTATTGCATTTCCGGGATTTGATATCAACTAACATCTTTTTGAGGGCAGGTGCGGAATGGTAATGAAATCTCTGGAACCTGGGAATTTGTTATATTTGATTATGTATTAACGGTTGTCCGGTCTTGTAGGCTACCAATAACTCGCCAAACAACATGTCTGAGGTATCTTCTCCTCCCAAAAGTCCAGAACTCCCATCCACCTCAACAAGGGCGGCCACCAAGACAAGGGCCGAGAAAGCACTGGAGAAGCTCCCACTCACTACAAAATATCTGAGGGAGGGTGTCATTGTGGGATCCAAGGTGGATTCCAAATTGCAACTGATCACCGACACAGAGGTCAGACCATGGGCTGAATTGCAAGGTCTGGTTAGGACAATGTTCACTCAACATTCTGTCGGAGACAGTATGGCCAAGAACGTGGCCGCCTCCGGCATAATCAAGGCTGCCTATTTCCCATGCTCCATGCAGTCCTTGGAGCTGATTCTCACACTGGCAGAATATTACAACACAATCATCTGGGCTGTTATACTTGCTGCTTCCCTTCCAACGGGCTACCCAATGCCCCTAGTGTCTCTCGACGCTGCAAATTTTGCTTCGGGACTGGGAATCCCCCAGTTCGCTAATTCTATTGTCATCTCTCGGGCCGCGTCGCTACAAGAGTTCAACAAAGTTCAACCGGCGGCCCGACAACACCTTAACACCCACTGGCTGAAGACGCCAAAGAAGGATTACAGGAAAATGAAGTTGGAGATCCCCCACACGGACTTCAAGGAAAGTATACAAGAAGGGATCATCTTCCTATGTCGGGTCTTCGGAGAACCACATGCCCAAGATTTTTCAGCCTGGATGTATTACTTTTTCTACAACATAACCACCAACGGGAAGAATTTTGATTGGGCAACCATTATTGCCAATGTAGACTTCCAGCTGAACAAGGTCAACAATTAATCAAAGTTCCACATGAATTCATATGTTCTATGGGCACTGGCACAACAGAGACCCAGAATCTTGGGTTTATTTACAGTGGGCGTCCTTGGGACGGGGCCCGACAAGAATGCCCCTTGGGATCATTTTCCCCACATTAAATGGGAAGCTAGCTTCCCCAATTTTTGTCGAGTAAACGATATGTTCGTTTACTATAATATTTTGATACCCACTCGGGATGCCGGTTACCGGCTGTCAAAGGAGGCAATGACTTTGGTGAGTTCTTACGACCATTATTTCATGCAATTTCAACAACATTCATATATTCGGGTGACCGGGTTCTCCGACAAACCCTACCTATTTCCCAAACACTGCGGGGATAGGATTTTTTTTATGGAGTACTGCAGGTAGATCCTGGAGGTCCATACATTTTATGGAGTCAAGAAGGTAACCACTATCCCCTTCCCGATCACTTGTGTGAATTATACTTACAGCCTTGCAGCAGCCAAAGAGGTTGATAATGAATTAAAGAGTTTGGGGCTAGCAGAGTTCTACTTGGCGCGGGTCAATTTTGATCCACTGGGCAAAATAAATGTAACATTCCCTCGGGCGTCAGCGACTCATGAGCCTCACACTGAGGATTTTTGGGCAGATTTCCAAGATGACTTCGAAGTCCGGAGTCGACATTATGAGAGGATGACTAAGGGAATGATGAAGCGCATGGGTCTCCAGACCTTTTCAAAATACTTCTCAGATGTCGGGCCCGTGGAGGACCCAGAGTATAAATCAAAAGGGATTGACAAGATGGCTCTCCCTTTGGTCTATTGGGACACCCCGGAAGTTTTGACAATAGAGGACATCACCAAGGATGTGGTGAAGCAGAGTCATGAATATTTTTCACGGGTTTGCAAAAAGAGCACCCATCGAGAGGGTCCAATTTTGCAGGGATCTACTTTGGGCTCCGAAACGACAGGGCAGAGCAGAGATAAGGAGAAATCAAAAGAGAGCACCCTGGCCCCGACCCCATCCTCAGTTCTAGCCCCTATAATAGAACAACTTCATGCTGAGCTTGAGTCATCTCGACAGCTGGGTGAAACAATCAGTGCCAGACTTTCCCTCGGTCTTGCAGTCGCTCTGGTGGGATCTGCCCTTCTTGTAGGCTCCCCTTCACTTGCAACACTCATGAGCCAAGTGGTGGAGACGGAGGATGAGGGTACAACTATTCTGGATGCTAGGGCCCCATTACAAACAAGGAGAAAGAAACCAAGAGCGGATAATCCCCCACCGAGCACAAATGCAAGCCCCGAAACATTGAGAAATATTCTTGTGGAGCTTATCCCTTCCTCCCCCGAAATAGAGGATCATTCGGAGGCTTCCCCTCCCACGATAGTTTTGATGATATCTTCCAGACTAACGACCTTGTGAACCTGCAGGAAGATGTGTAGAGGGCGGTGGAGGATATCGCCGCGCAGGAGGCAGAGAATGTCCCCGGGGAGGGGGAAAGACAAGAAAAAGAAGTTGCCCCAGAAGAAGAGACCCGGGAGCAGGAACAAGAAAGCACACTAGGTGTAGAGGAGACACTAGTCCCGGGGACCGAGACAGAAGGAATGAAGACACAAGACAAGCAACCGACTATGGCTAGGAAAACTAGACCTTCAAGAACAACCGTACCCCTAGTCGTCATGCTCCAAATGCCTCCAGATACCTTGGGTAATCAGTTACCCCATAATATGACATTTGATAAGGTGGTCTTCGCAGCAAAATAGTCAGACCCAGGTCAAACACCTCCGCCCCCTCCAAAAAATAGGCCCTCACAGGAGAATGTC
This sequence comes from Thuja plicata, assembly GCA_018584345.1. Taxonomy (NCBI): domain Eukaryota; kingdom Viridiplantae; phylum Streptophyta; class Pinopsida; order Cupressales; family Cupressaceae; genus Thuja; species Thuja plicata. The sequence continues at coordinate 167,301 of MU213247.1, read as the reverse complement.
CCGGCAAAGAACACCGAAGAAATTTAGTAGCAACAGAATGTGGGGGAGAACCTCGAAAATGCAGATACACATACCACTGAGGTGGGAGAAGTGGGAAATCCCAGGGACAAAGAAAAAGAGTCCACAGAGACTACAGATGTTGGGGAAGCACAACAGACTCCTGAGGAGGATCCAAGTATCCAGATCCTGGTGACAAGACTGTCCCCACCGTCACAATGGCTGGTAAAATCTAGGAAGAGAAAGGCCCCGGTGGCGGCGAGAGTCCCTCTCTCTCTGGCCGAGATGATGGCCCAGAATCAAGAGGCCCAGAAGCCTAAGAAGGCCCGGACCCTCCATAACATCCAAACTGGTCCGGGAGGAAATACTGTCGTGGTGGTCACAACACCTCCCTCAGATGCAAACTACACTATCACAGAGGTCCCCTTGGGGAAGAGAGATAAACAGGGAGAGATGGACCTGTTGAGAGAAGCAAGCTGGGAAATTGAGGCCCGATATGATAAGCAGGCCCAGAAGCTAAAGGAGGGAAAAGATACAAAGGAGAATCTCCTCGGGCTCCTTGCAAAATTGACGTAGCCATTAGCTGCGATTCCTTCGGAGGACTCCACATCTGGAACACCGCTCCCGCAGGGTGACATCAACGTGCTGAGAATGATGAAGAAGACAAGGTAGGTAGTAGATGATTAGGTGACTGAGCAAGTAGGAGCCGTAAGACATTTCCTGACAACCACACTCCCGGACCTCCACTAGGCTTGTTATATCCTGGGCCAGGTAAATGGCAATGTTGCCCAGTGGGAGGGGGAGATAAAAAAATATGAAGAATGGAAGAGTGAGATGGAAGAAATAATGAATTTGGGGGAAGAGGCCTCCACAGAGACAAGAATTTTGGGAGATGAAGACTTCGGGTACCTTCGGGCCCAACACTCCAGAATTGGTCTTAAAGTTGAGAAATACAAGCAACTGGTAGCAGCCTTGAAGGGTAAAGTCCTGACAATTCAAAATTCTTTAAATTCATATGCGACATTCATCACAAGGGTTTCGACAGTCAATCCCTTTAGCATCGAGACATGTGCTCAGGTGGATTTTGTTGTGAGTAAGTTTGATGAAGTAATGGAGGCACGGTTTTGGACCCCCAGAGATTTTGATGGAGCAAAGATGTTGCATCTCACTCATATGGTGCTCCGTGCCCATGAAGCAGTGAAGATGGCTTTAGAATTCAAAGGGGGTGTCAGAGATGTGACTGATCAGCTGGAGGCAGCCAAGGATCGCCGGGATTGTATAAAGGAGATAGATGAAGAGTGAATTCTCCAGATTTTGGAGATATTCTGAAAATGTAAGGAGCAGTAAAATCTTCCAGTCTTTGGATAATTCCGCTAGCAGGGCAAAGTTTTGGAGATTTGTTATTCTTTGAGCGTAAGCTCTCGGACTCAAGAATTCTGGGTCCCAGTTTTGTATTCTTTTGTAGCAATCCATGTCAAGGTTCCCTGGAACTGATCGATCATTGTCATCAATTAATAAGGGTCAGAATGTAGGTGATCCAGATGACGACATGCCCAACAGATAGGATGGTTCTGACAGATGTCTTCTTATTCTCCCAAGGCGCCGCTCCCACATTTACTACCTGACGCACCTCGAAGACTGGGAGCCGCAATCAACATTAATGAGGCGTATGGCCTAAGTTACCAGAATAAGCAAGTTTCTTCCATAAGTACCACGACCCTCTTCTCTAGGCCAATTCTTCTAGATTTCTCCCCTTTCTTCTTCTTCTGTCTCATCAGAATGTTGTACATCCTGAGATGATTGTAAGTGGTGCATGTAGTATCAGCCACAGATATTGTATCCTATTAGCAAGTGTATAGTTAGATTAGGTCAAGTTTGTTAGGATTGGATAATACTGAGAGGGGGGTGAATCAGTATTATAATAGTTAATTAAATTCTTCAACCACTTGAACATTAACCATACAATTGCAGTAAAGGCAAGAACATAAACAAATAACACAGAACTCATAACACCATGATTTGTTTACGAGGAAACCCTAGCCAAGGGAAAACCCTGGTGGGGATGATACCCACAAGCATGTACTAAAGTATAATGTCCCTGTAAGGAGACCTAGCCCTATTAGGAGCTGAATATTACATAGTATATTTCCCTGTTAGAGGAATAACAACCATGTTAAAGGTTCACAACACCCTGTTAGGGGCCAATGAGCTTACAGCTCTTACAATGGAATTATGTTACAAAAGGTTCTCAGTCATGAACAAAAACAAGCATCACAAATGCTTATATAGTTCCTTTATAGTTCTTCCATTCTCTGCTCTGCCATTCGCATGTCTGCTCTACATATACTTCACTTCCTCACACACCTTTAATCTTTACCAAAGAGATCTTACATATATACCTTTTAACTTTACAAAGTTGGCTCTCAGTAAGAATATTACAAATAGTACTAAGTCGACCTTCAATACAAAATACATTCAATATAGTAAATATCAAATGCATAGTTGACGCTCTTGCATAGTCAAAGTCTAGACTATCAATAACAAAAATACAACTTTGATTTCCTGGAGTCCAAGTCATACTCCCTTATTCTTCGTTGTTGTCCAACTACTCTGTGTCGCTGTTCTTTGATGTCTGTCAGTCTTCAAATCCTTATAACTTATCATAAACTTAATCAAATCCAAATCGATCTTAGGTGTATGTCAGAAATACTCCATACTATCTTCCACTAAGCTCGCATGCCTTAATTCATCGATCTCTATCTTCGATATCCAAAACAATACTGTACCTTTGTTTATGTACTTAGTCAATTTTGGACATACCAAAACTTATCTTCAAAACAATCGATCTTAAAACTAGATGTGTTGCCATAAATGACAACCAAAAAGTGAATCACATTACCCAAATTGGTCACTTGCCAACAAAGTTTGTGTATAAATAATAAGACCGATGCCTTTACAAGGGTCGACGAAATTGAAGATTTTGCAGTCCAGTAGTAATAGCAATAGCATTTCTCAAGTTCTTTGTAGTTAGAAGTTTGTTTTCAATTAGTTCTCTATAGCTCAATGCTCCCTTGGAGCCATGAATGTACTCACCAATGATGCTGGAATCATTTCAAGTTAATGAAAGAAAGAAGAACAACTTGTGGCCATGTGTTATGTGTTGCTCTGAAATCCAAAGTTATTGAATATCTTTTGTGTTGTATGTCTTCTTATGTCCTTTGCTCCGGTGTTTTTCATTTAGTTAAATAATCTTATCTCCCTTTGCTACTGAATATATATGAATTGTTGATTCCTTGTGTATCCGGTATTTAGATTTATTTTCCTACATTGGAGCATTGTCGATGTTTGAATATGTATTGCATGACTATAAGTAGGAATATACTCTAACTCTGATCTATCTTTTTGTGATTTATTTGGTAAGTTTAAGATGCTTTTAGGAAACCTCACCTTCTTTTGAAATCCCTGGAAGTGATGAGTAAAAACCAACTATCCCCTCAAACAATAGTCACCTGCTCAACTTAGCTCCCCCGCACCGTCAAGACCTGACTACTAGGTGCTTGGAGGTTAGGAGAATTCATTCTCTGTTAAAACTCTACAAGAGGAGTTGGCTGGTACTCTGGTAGCCGGTGACAACTTATCCTCTGTTGGTAGGACCGGTCACAAAGTCCCATCAACAGAAACTTGTGCTAGAAGGAGGGCATAAGCTCATCTCCCTCAGAAGATTTTGATTTTACACCGCCTAAGGACTCCTCAAGCAGTAGTTTTAGGAACCATACTTTCCATGGTATAGGGTCATTTTCATCCTTACGCTTTGAAAGAATCCTCTGATCAACCCGTGATCCCAAAGAGTTTGTTGAACTTAGACCCCCTGTCCGAAGAAAAAGGACCCACCAAACTAGGCAGCCTTTGAATTTTCCTTGGGGATCTACCACACAACAGAACACCCAAGTCCCTTGGATAATCTTGGGGACTCACGCTCACCAAAGCCAAAACCAAACAGCCCTGATGGCTACCTACTTCAACAATACTGGGTCCCCAATGGGGCAGTTCCCCGGCGCTACTAACGATCTTCATGCGCATCCGGAGAAGATCTGCCCCAAATATGAGCATCTAGGTCCCCGAAATGTAGAAGAACACCTCCAAGCCTACAAAGATGCAATGAATAGACAACAGATACAACATCAAGACGTTGTAACCCAGATGTTTCCGCTGTCCCTAGGATGAAATGAGTTGAACTGGTATTTAAACTTGCCTGCCAACTCCATCAATAGTTGGCAGGATATGGAAGATGCCTTTTTGGCAGCCTTCCGCATTTATGTGGAGCCAGCTTGGTCCCACAACCAGTTCATTTCCGTCAGAAAGGAACCAAATGAGCCCCTTGCTACCTTCAATCATCGGTTCCAACAAGATTTGAAGCGGTGCACAGGCCCTTTTATCCCATCCACCGATGTGACCATCCAGACGTACCTCAACACTATGGACCCCTTTGTCGCTACTCTCCTTTGGAGAACTACCACTGCTAACGACCAGGATACCCTGGCAAAAGTTTACAACTTATCCTTGGAGTTGTCCCGCGGCTTGAGAAAAGCCCCTGGCGGAATTGGACAAAGTGTACCCTTCAACATGTTGCCCGGAGGAACTTCTTATGCCGGAGGATACAATCCCAATCTGATGATGGGTGCCCAAAGATGGCCATAGGCCCACCACTGATAGACCAATAGGCCCGGTACATTTACCCATCTCAAACTCAGATAACCTCGGGTCTCAAATACATCCCTTGGAATCAGCCGCAGTAGATGGAGCAACCTTTGACACAATCCTCTGGAGTACCTTTCTTCCAATCGTCCGCGGCTGGAGGATTTCCATCCTCGACTCCGGGAACTGCTGTCGATTTCCCAGGTAACCCACCACCTCAACCGTCGCACTATGAAACCACTACCCAGGTCTCCGCCGAGGTTGAATCCCTCTAGCGATTAGTATCCTCCTTGACAACGAACATGGGACAACTGAAGGTGGGGCCTTCCGCGCCCCAAAATTCCAATTCCCAGAGAGGGAATTTTTTCTCAGGCTAACAAAACACCAATTTTGGGGGTCGAAGCTACAACAACGGGTCTCGACCCAACCAACTACAATGGAACAATAACACGAATATCAGAGGTTCTCCTCTGAATCAAACTACCACTCAGGGTGGTGCTAGACCTAGTCATTCTGTGTAGCTCACAAAATTCCACCCCCTGACCATGTGGTGTAGATTGCACGATACTGGCTCACATTCCAAGGTGAACTATGCCACGTTGGAGAAGATCATCTTGATCTCCCAGTCAGACAGACAGCAACCTGTTGATCCAACTCCCTCAGAATCTTCCCCATCAAAGCCCCCTCACACTGCCTTTATGTGTGAGACTGTCTTCTTCAGGACGGACGAAGAAGACAAAGAAGAACCTGAGTTACAGGGGTTCTTTGACGAATCCATTCCGGCCTTTGAGACTAATGCCTTCACCAACCCACAGACTCCGTATAACACTTGGAGTCAAGCTGGCAAAGGGCCACCCTTCACGTCAATGCCTCCCAAGAACACCACCCCTAGGAATCTAACGCAAACGATCGTTCCCTCCCACCGAAAGGACTTGGCTCTAACCACGCCAAGGATCTGGCTGGGGGAGGCCAACTTTACCCTTGGGGGCGGTTTGATATCACCAAGGTGTTGGAGACCACTACCTCCATGACCTTGATGGAGGTTTTACTTAACTGTCCTGAGAAAAAGAAATCCCTCTTACAACTCTTAGGGAACCTGGAAGTCATTAGCCGCCCACCAAAGATTGTCACTTTTGACGATGCCAACTCGACAGTCTTCTAGAGAAATACAGAAGATCCTCCCTTCCTCCTAGGCCTGAACATCCAAGGGAAAAACCTGTACAATTTCCTTGTGGATTCCGGTGCTTCGGGTAACGTTATGCCCTTATCCATCTTCCAGAAGCTCAGACTCACTCCCACACCCTCCAAAGGCGCAGTAGTCCAATTGGAAAAAACTGTTGTGAAGATGATTGGTGAGCTAAAGAACATTCAGATTCAGCTCATCCAAGATCCCCGGATATCCAATATCATCGATATCCAGGTGGTTGACATCCCTGAAACCTACGGGATGTTATTGAGTCAAAATTGGTCAAAGGCCCTCAACGGGTATTTCTCGACAAAATTCTCCCACCTGTGACTCCCATGGAAAAGGAAATTAAATCAGATCTGGGTGGAAAGTGAACCTAGAATGAAACAAGCCCATACCAAAGTCAGGAAGGTGAATGAGACCTTTTTCTCTGAATCCTCGCTCAGGGTATATCAACCACGGGAAATCTTAACCTTTGACTTCATCCCCAACGATACCTTCTTCGGGGAGAACCCCATAATCACTCAGAGGATTCAAGATCTGGACATAAAGCTGAAATGTAAGGTAGAATCACAAGATAGAAAGGCAACTCCGACCACCCTCTTGTCTGACACTTTGTGCTGGGTACATTATCAAAAACACTCTGAACTGGAGTGTGGGCCTTATATTGCCACCGCTACCCACCACATCACCAATCTCCAAGAGAAGGAGCGCAAAGCCAAGTTCCCTGTACTAGGTAATCCACCTATTGGCACACTTGAGGTGTCGCTCGTCCAGGAACCTGAACCAGAAAATTCTCTGGGGGAAAGTCCCACTTACACACCATCTGAGCTAGAGGAAACACTTGACAAACCTCCCAATCCTGAACCCAATCCAAATGCCACTTCACTTCATCAGCCCCATAAAACTAACAATGATTTTTGGATCCTGAATTTTGATGGGTCCCGGTCCAAACAAGGATGCGGGGCGAGAGTGGAATTAATCAACCTGCGAGGGAAATCCTTCCTTGCATCCTACAGGTTGCAGTTTGCCTGCACCAACAATTTCACAGAGTACGAGGCTTTGGTCCTCAGACACTTTTTCTCTTTAACAAAAGGGATCACCCACCTCCGGGCAATGGGTGATTCAGAGCTAATTGTAAAATAGATCTAGAGCCAATACACATGTCATGATAAAAGGTTGGCCGCATACCACAACCGGGCATGGAGCCTAATCAAATATTTTGATTCTTTTGGCATCAAACTTATCCCCCAGAAACGTAATTATGTTCATGGTTGTGTGCATCAGTACTCTCAAGTCAATGGTTGGTTCCCGGCTTTGAAGATTCTTTGTTTAAATGGTCCCTACCCCATCCATCCCGGACAATATAACACACTTCTAGGTTTTTGAAGATGACCAACACATCTTGGCCTTCATGGAAAATGTTGGCATCTTTGAAGATCAGATCGTGGAAGAAACCAATCATGACGATATCGGGCAAGGGGAAAAATATGATGGGATCATTGACCTACGTACCAACACCATTCCTAAGGGGATGGTCACTCTAGAATGAATCTTCGATTCGGACCCTCGAGTCCGAGACAAGATATCATTCTCCTCCAAAGGAGGAAAATATGAAAAGATTAACATCGGTAAAGCCGATGAAGAAAAGTTTGTCCACATTGGTACCTCCTGCTCCCCAGAGGAGAAGGAAAAGATTCTCGCAGTTCTCTGATAATATATGGATGTTATTGCCTGGGGGTATGAAGATCTTAAAAATTATGATACATCTATCATGACGTACACCGTCCCCCTGAAACTAGACGTTAAAACTTTCTGACATAAACAGAGGCCGGTAAACCCTTTGATCGAACCCCTGATTCACCAGGAGGTTCAAAAATTACTATCATCCTGAATCATCTTTCCTATCCGGCATACTACATGGGTTGCCAACCTTGTCCCTGTATGCAAAAAGAGTGGCGAGATTCGCCTATGTGTGGATTTTCGCAACTTGAACAAAGCCTCCAAAAAGGATACTCACCCTCTCCCTTCACTATATGAGGTGTTGCAAATTGTAAACGGTTCACAAATGATGTCCTTTCTAGATGGGTACTCCGGGTATAACAAGATTTGATCTTCTTGTCTTAATCTTTCTCATAAAAATGCTAACTAAGCATTGGTCTTTCTTCCTTTAAGTAGAGTCACCAGATATGTTGAATGTTCATCTCTTCTAGGCTAGTATCTTTCTGCTAGCATATCCAAACAACAAGAATCTTTGAAGTATTTAGACTTGTGTCCCACTGGGCGTGCCAAAACCATCGAGGGAATGGAATCGCACCCTCCTCAGTCCATGTTTGAAGGCTAGACCTTAGGATTCCATGACAACATGGAAACACTCCTAGGTGATGGGATTTCCTATTGATGGAGTGAATCTTCAGATTCTAGGCCGGTTCCTATTTTGATATATCACCTATGAAGGCCTTGAACAAAAAGTAAACAAAGGGGATGCAGAAAGATAAAATTTAATAAAACTAATCTAAAAGGTGATACACCAAGGGTGATGTAACCAAGATGAAGCCTTGGACACAAGGGAGTCCTTGAAGAGAAGACAAGTTCCAAACATATAACATAGGTTTGATGACTTAAACAACCTACATATCAATATTTCATAAGGAGGTCTAAAAGTTTCTATATCATTAATAGGCCAAGATGATGAATTATCTTCACACTTAACCGAATTATGGAGAAACCTTTTGGGAGAACACAACTTATAACCTATGCAAGAGTTATAATTTATAAGACCCACTCAAAGATGCACAATAGAGACATACACTTGCATGATCCAATTGGATGAATACACTACAAGTAAATATCAAATCCAAAATTGCATACACATAAGTGAATACAAATGAGGTTTGCAAGAACTATCAACTTTATTCAATACTCGGAAGGAAAACAACTATAAATACAAGTTACAATTGATGCCACAACTTCTCAGAAAACCAGAGGATCTAAAAAAAATCACTCCTTCTATCCTTCCAAAATGTGGGAACCCCTTACACTAAAACCTAACCTTTCCTTTTAAAGAAAACTAAGCACTAACTCCAAAGTTTACAATAAAATAAATCCTAATAAACTCTCCGAGCAACTGGAAGATTAGGATCAATTGCAGAAAGGGATGAGAAAAAGAAGTATGTTACAATTCTATCTCTGAAACATGCAAAACCTGTGATTTCCATCTATGTTATCTTGATGTCGACTAAGTTATCTATCCTTTGAAATGGGGTCAAGCTGTTCTTTCACCATTTGAAACTTAGTGTTTTTACCCAGCATGCAAAAAGACAGGGTTTATTTTGATAGAAATGGGGTTGAAACCCTCGTTGACCTTTTCCATGCAAAAGAGATCTGCCTCCTTTTCCGTCATTTAAAAAAAGTTTAAAGTGACCTCTAGTTGACCACCTTTTACTATGTTTAAATCAAAATTTAACACCTTTATTTAGTAAACAACCACCTTTTACTATGTCTGTGGTGGTGACCTTAAGTTAAGCTGACTGTACTTAAGACTACCTTGACCCCATCGTAGGACTAAGTGGCTTCCTTTGATTTGACCCATGGGCCCCTTTATCTTTCTTTCCACCGCTTTGACTCTTATCTCAGCCTATACACGCGTCGCCATCCTGTAATCCCACAGGTCTTAACTATCATGCACCTTTCTTGGCAGGATTACGGGCACCATTCAATCTGCTCACCTTTTAATCTCCATTTGAGCGCTTTCTAAGCCGTCCGTCCGACCGCCCTCTCTCTCTCTCTCTCTCTCCTTGGTCTGTTAGACCGCGAGATCATGAACGGTCGCCACCTGTCCCGCTGGCCCCACTCTTTATCTCTCGTTCTTCTACAGTACTTGGACATGTGGTGGCTTGTCATTATCCCACTCTTCTTCTCTCTCTTCTTCTGTTAGAGCACGAGATCATGAGCTTTTAATACCTGTCCATTTGGCCCCACTGCTCTATGTGCGCTTCTATGCCACGTGTCACTTTGTCACTATCTCGCTTTGTCTCTCTTTCCTCGTCACTGGGATCGTGGGATAGCTATGCACTAACATCTGTCATCTTTATCCGACTCAGATTGGCTACATGGCATCATCTGATCACTCAGTCAACCCGCCCCACTCTGCTATGTGGCATCTTCTCGCTATCCCATGAACTTTCTCATCCTTGGTCTGTCCGACCGCGGGATCGCGACGTGATGCCACTTGTCCTCTCTGTTAAGTCAGCTTGGATTTATTGTGCCTCTCTTAGTTGGCCCCACATCTCCACATGTCGCTGCTTCGTGATCCTGTGAACTTTCTCTCTCTTTGGTCTGTCAGATGGCGGGATTACGAACGGTCGCCACCTGTCCACCTTCGCCTTGCTTGGGTCCACAAAATGCCCTCCTTGACCGTCACCTGGCTTCCATGTGACTGCTTCGCGCATAGTCTCTCTGCCAAAAGGTGCTTGCCTTTTGGCTACCTTTTAGTCATGCAATGGTGTTTAAAACTGACATAACTTTCCCACACCACGAATGTGGGATAAGTCCTTTTAGCCTTTCCCTTTGCTCTGCGCACCCAACGCACATTCTAACCATTTCTGTTCTATCTTACTTGGCCATACCTCTTCGCCTACATCTGAAGACACCATGGAATTTTCCCCAAGGACTATATTACGTTCTTCCTCGGTATGCTGGGCTCAAAATATTATAGGAGCCCATTAAATCCACATGCTGTAGTATGTATTTAGCTAAATTGCTCCATGGTGAGGAATTTGGGTAACAATTACCTGTAATGAGAATTTTAGAGCCCTAAGTAGGCTAGTTGAATCCATTCAAGAAGAAATAGAAAGAATTTTCTCACTGAAGAGCACCTGAAAGTGAAGATGATGAGAGTGGAGGAACTTCAGAAGAAAAAGAAAATGTTGAAGATAAAGTAGAAAGAGTGGCTCTAAATGACCCTCTTGTTAAAGCATTGACAAGGATCGAGAAAAAGAGAAAAGGTTGAAGTTCCGTTCTTCAATGGGAACTTGGATCCAGAAGAATCAGTCGACTAGATGAATGATATGGAAGAGCACTTGAAGTTTGAAGAAATAGAGGATCCAGACAATGTGAGGTTTGCTAAAACCAAACTAAAAGGACATGCTCAATTTTGGTGGAAAGAGGTACAAATTGGAAGAGGAAGAAGAGGAGAAAGAAAGATTTACAAATAGGATAAAATGGTGAAAATAATGAAGAGACAATTTATTCCTATTGATTATGAGTTATATTTGTTGAGGAAAATGTAAATCCTAAAACAAGGAAGCAGGACGGTGAGAGTATATATGGAGGAATTTCACAAAATTCTAATTAGAATAGGCCATTATGAAGCAAACAAGGAGAAGATAGGTTGCTACATCAATGGGCTAAGGCCAAGAATTCAAGAAGAGTTCGGTGCAATAAGAATTTATACCATAAGAAAATACAAGCAAGGAATCTAAGAATAAGCAAAGAAAAAGAGACCAAGATGAAAAGAAAGAGGGAAGATTATACAGAGATTGGGAAGAGGATTGAAATTAGAAAAAAATAGATTAAATAAGACCAAGACAACAAGAGGATTTGGATGAATGATGAATCTTATGGCACAAAAGATCAAAGTTCAGGAGGTAGAGGAAGACCAGGTAGAGGCTTCAGAAGAGAAACTTTTAGAGGAACCTATTACAAGTGCGATGAAGAAGGTCACAAGGCCCATGAATGCCCTCATGAAAGTGAAAATCCAAGGAGGAGGACCAATGAAGAAGAAGTACAATCATCACAGGCATATGAAACTGAGAAAGGAGAAGTCCTAGTAACAAGAAGAGCCTTGATAAGTGAAGGCAATGAACCCAATTAGAGAGAGAAGCTGTTCAAAACAAGGTGCAAGTGTGAATGAAAATTTTGTGATGTCATCATTGATAGCGGAAGCACAAAAAAACTCGTGTTTGAAGGAATGGTCAGTAAGTTGAAGCTTTAGAGGAAGAGTCACCCAAATCCATACAAGACATCATGGGTTCAACATGATAAGAAACTTTGGTAAATGAACAATGGTTAAAAGTTTAAGATAGGTGGATATTATGATGAATTTTTATTTGACATAATCCCTATGGATGCATGCCATATGTTGTTAGAAAGGCCTTGGAAATTCGATAGGAATGCCATGCATGCTGGATACACTAATGTTTATTCATTGATCAAGAATGGGGTTAGACATAAGTTGAAACCTTTGAGTAAGAATGATGAAAAAGGTATGTAAGAACACTGGTAAATGTTTGGTTAATAGAGTTAAAGAGCTAGTCACAAAGGATAAAGATGAAGATTGTGGATTGCTCGTGCAAGTTGTGATAGTGTTGATTTCATTCTGGAAGGACAAAATGACAGTTCCAATGGAGAAGGAAAAATAGGTAAAATCTGAATTTTGTGAGAATATTGTTGAATATGATTTGCTTAACCTGGTGATAGTATTGGTATAGGAGAGAATAACACAACAAATAATCTAGTGGAAGATGAAGTTATAAATGAAGACAAATATGGACAGGTGAAGGGTGGGTTGATGGATGATCTCTTGCTTGATAAAGAGACTTGTGAAGAAGGAGATCTTGTAACTAATAATTTGTTGCAAGATGTGAAAAATGAATCCCTTGATAATTTTACTAACATTTATGTGAATGCAAAGAAGAAAGAGTTTTCAACTAAACCTTGTCTTTTATTAGACCTAGAGAAAGAGAAACAAAATATTTCAAAAGAGAAAGCTCATGAGCAAATTGTTGCAATATTTTCAAGGAAAGAGGTAATACATAAATTTGATTATTTCACTGGAGAGGATAACATTGAAGCTTATAATTTTCGTAAGTTTCTAGTGCATATTGGTGAGAGTTGGATTATGTGAAAAGAGGAAGAAAGAGAGGAAAGCTGGACGATGGAAGAGACATCAAATTGCAAAGAGAATTGACAAAACATATTAAAAAAGATAATACAAAGAAGAACATTAGAACAAGCATATAACTTATAAATGCTTATGAGTTCCACTCATAAAACATTTCAATCTACCTTAAGTGTCTAAGATAAGATAAAGAAGTGGATTCAGAACAAACATAGAACTTATAAATGTTTATGAATTCCGCTCATAAAACATTTCAATCTACTTTGGGTGTCTAATGCAGGGGCATCCAAGCAAAGTAGGAGAAACTGCAGTTTTGAAATTTCAAATTTTCTTCTAATAGATGTTAAGGAGAGCTATGTCTTTTAACCGGACTCCAAAAATAGTTTGCATAAAAAAATTTGAAGGTGGGTAAAAATAAATAATGAAAGCAACCGTTACATTGCCGTTTGAGAAAAGCCTACCAGAGATAGGGTAACATAATTGTGGAATGCAAAGTTAAGGAGGATGTCGTATTGTCCTAGGCTGCATGCTAAGGAATTAATAATTGTGGAATGACAAAAGTAGAGGAGGATGTGGTAAGATTCCTAGGCTGCATGCTAAGGAATTAATGGAAGTACGTTTGGAAAATGGAATAAAAAATATAGAAGAGGCTACGTGGGTGAAGAGGGAAAAAAAACTTGACTTTGAAAGGGGGAAGGGGGTTCTATGTAAAAAGGGGGGTCTAGGATGGGGAAAGGGAGTACACTTGAAAGGAGAATTTTGTGAAGTTGGGAAAATAAAATCTGAAAACATTTGTTTTTTGAGTGGGGAAATAACCTATAGTTTCTTGCAGGTGCAGATTTGAAGTTGGTGTGGAGAGTTACATTTGAAAGATATTTCAAATTTTGAAGTTATATTGTTGTTGTAGTGCCTTTTGTAGAATTTAATGGACATGTCAATTTTTCTATATATTTTGTGAACCGAATAGGCTCTTTATTTTGTAATGCAGATTTGCTTGATTTTCAATAAGAATTTATGGAGATTGCTGCATCAATAAGAATTTATGAAGATTGCTGCAACATCAGTTTAATTTCCATTTCCTTCTATTTTTCCATTATATATTACAAAGATATTGCAGATTTCCTTGTGTTTTGATTGTTGATTGAGGCAGGTGAGAAGGGGGTTGTATCTCCCATTGCATTACATTTGCTTGTGTGACCTCCGAATGGGCACACTACAAATTGATTACTGCTGGAGTGTCTATAATTGGAAAAAATAAATATAATAAAATATGAGTCTTATATTCCTTTATGAGATAAGCCCTTAATTAAGTCACCAACAGATTTCAGTATAGGGAGGAGGATTCTATTCCTGTAACCACATCCTCTAGTGATTATAATTATATAGAATATAACATGTCTTCTTACTCATTTGATCCCACGCTCAGATTTGAAATTGCATCTATGTCATTCTACCCATGCCCCTCTGCACCCCAGGTATCTAGCACTAAAAACACCTCTCGAGTCCCAGTGTTGGTCAGATTTGTTATAAATGCCATGAATGGAGAAAGAACATGAATACACATGGTTAATGACACTGACAATAGAAATGAAAAACTGAACACATAACCTTATTAAAGGATTCATGATTGATGATGCACATAATAGCACATAATAGAGTTAAGAGAATGGTTGGTTTGAACAAGTTTATGTAGCAATTAGATTGATGATGCACATAATAGCACATAATAGAATTAGAGTATGGTTGTACTCCAGAGGAGAATTTAAGCACTTGCGTGGAACCAAAATTGATGGATTAAAAAGTCAAAGTTTTTATTTTTTCGGAATGTTGCCAACCAACAAACATTTGCAATTATAAATAACAATAAAAAATGCCCACAAAGTTACACTTGAGTTGGCCCACTTATAAGTGCTTCTCAATCATTAGAGCAATGCGGCCGGGCTTAAACATCACACACTAAGCTTTGACTTAGTGTGTGATGTCTCGCGTGGGACCCGCTTTAACACATCCCTCTTTCGTTTGCCGTTAGCAGTTCGTTTGGTGAGTGCGGTAAATTTAAAGTTTTAAATTTTATTTTGTCACCCACCGGCACATAATTCAAAGCTACAATGCTGCGGACATCAACTGGTTGTCGCGCAGCAAACAAGTCTCCAACCAGCGTAGTCCCAGCCTGTGCAAACGGAAAAGCAAGAAGAAAATATAAATTTTGTTAGATGTTACAGTTGGAATTTGGAAATGCTCTGATAGACATTTGTGCAAACTGTAGATGCAAAGGCAAGGCACGTGAACTGTTTGACTGAATGCCTTCAATAAATCTATTCTCATTTATTCCCTGATTGCAAGGTATTCACAAAATA
>MU213247.1:138843-151115 GCA_018584345.1 Thuja plicata | reverse complement strand
CTTCTCATCCAACTTCTCTTTAATGAAGAATCTGTCTACCTCCACATGCTTTGTACGATCATGTTGAACCGGATTATGAGCAATATCACAAGCTGCTTTATTGTCACAATATAGTTGAATTGGCTGCTTGGGCGAACAACCCAAATCTCTTAGGAGAAGTCTTAGCTACAACGCTTCACATATTCCAAGTGCCATACCTCTAAATTCTGCCTCCACACTTGATCGTGCAACAACATTCTATTTTTTGCTTCTCCATGTAACGAGATTACCTCCTACAAAGGTGAAATAACTTGAAGTAGAATGCCTGTCATCTACTGCTCCAGCCTAGTCAGCATCAGTATATGCATCCACACTTTGATAATCCTAATTTTTAGTGAATAAAATTCCTTTTCCGGGAGCAAACTTCAGATACCTCAAAATGCACATAACTGCATTCATATGTTGCTCTCCAGGATTATGCATAAACTGGCTAACAATACTCAATGCATAGGCAAGGTCCGGCTTTGTGTGTGCTAAGTACATCAATCTTCCTACGAGTCTCTGGTATCTTCCTTTATTAGCTGGTACCTGATTAGACTCAATACATAACTTCAATCCTTCTTCTACTGGTGTATCAGCTGGTTGACATGCTGACATACCAGTTTCCCGTAACAAGTCTAAGGCATATTTTCTTTGAGACAGAAAGATCCCTTTATCAGATCGAGACACTTCGATCCCAAGGAAATATTTCAAGGGACCGAGGTCTTTCATTTCAAATTCTCTGGACAAGTAACCGTGTAGAGCCCTCCTTTCTTCAGGATCATTTCCTGTAACTACCATGTCATTGCCATACACAATAAGTGCAGTGATCTTACCCTGCTATTTCTTTAGGAATAAAGTGTGGTCTGAATTGCTCTGATAGTAACCAAAGGCTCTCATAGACTTTGTGAATCTTTCGAACCACGCCCTCGGAGATTGTTTCAACCCATATAGTGACTTTTGTAATCTGCACACCTTCTGACTAGGTATTTCTGGTATCATGCATCCGGGTGGGAGTTCCATGTAGACTTCTTTGGACAACTCTCCATGTAGAAAGGCGTTCTTAACATCAAACTATTGTAATGGCCAACCCAAGTTCGCAGCTAGAGACAACAAGACTCGTACTGTATTGATTTTAGCTACAGGTGCAAATGTCTCTGTATAATCAATCCCATAGGTTTGGGTGTACCCTTTTTCCATCAGTCTCACCTTAAAGCGTTCAATTGTACCATCTACTTTGTACTTCACAGTATAAACCCACCGACATCCAACTGGTTTCTTTCCCGGTGGACGGTCAACAAGTTCCTAGGTTTTATTTTCCTGCAATGATTTCATCTCCTCATTCATAGTGGCTTTCCACCTTGGGTCAACTAAGGCTTCCTGCACATTGTTAGGAATAGATACAGTAGATAATTGATTTACAAATGAATGATTTGATTCTGACAAACGATGGTTAGACACATAATGACTCATGTGATATTTAACTTTACTAGAAAGTTTGGGTTCATATGTGGGTTTAGGGATACCTGTGGTGAGACGATGTGGTAACTATTTTCTAGATGGTTCAGGAACATCCTCAGTAAACAATTGGTTTGGTGTATTAGTTGCCTGTGGTGATAGGGGCTCAGACGGAGGTGGAGCCACAACTTCAGTTTCTAGTTGTTCATCACTACTTTGATCCAAAGCTATACAACCCACCTCCAATTCACCCACTTCGTGATTAACGAGTTCAGAGAGTTCCCCTTCTTCAGAGATGTCCAAGTTACCCACTTCTTCAGAGATGTGAACATCCACATCTTCAAAGATGTGATCATCATAGTCTAGAGTCTGAATTTCCTTCTGGTACTCCCCCTGAAGTTCAGGCTCAGAAGAAAAATACATCGAGTCTTCATGAAAAACTACATCCAATGTAATAAACATTCGTTGGGTCGGAGGATGATAGCACCGGTACCCCTTTTGATAAGCAGCATATCCTAGAAAGACACATCGCAGCACTCGAGGAGATAACTTGGTGCGCTGATGCTTATGGAGGTGTATGAATGTTGCACAACCAAAGACGTGAGGAGGTAAATTTGGTACAAATGGAGCAACAACCACCTCAGCGAGAGCTTGGGATGGTGTCTGGAAATCAATAGTGCTGGAGGGTACCCGGTTGATCAAATATGCTGCAGAGGTAAGTGCTTCGCCCCAATAGGGCAATGACATATGGGCTTCTATCAACAAAGCATGGACAACCTCCAACAAGTGACGATTTTTCCTCTCGGCCACCCCGTTCTGCTGAGGTGTATTGGAACAAGTAGTTTGATGAATAATTATGTGTGCTTCCAGATACTGCTGAAGTTTAGAACTCAAATATTCGCCACCATTGTCACTATGAAGAACCTAAACTTGAGCATTGTACTAAGTACGAACCATGTTATAAATTTTTTGAAATAACAAGTTTACTTCACTTTTAGATTTCATTAAGCACACCCAAGTCATCATGGTACAATCATCAATAAAAGTAACAAACCACTGTGATCCACCCAAGGTAGTGACTTTGGACGGACCCCAAACATCAGAATGTATGACCATAAAAGGAACTGGACTTTTATTGAATGTTAATGGAAAAGAAGCACAATGGCTTTTTACAAGTTCACAAACTTCACACTGGAAACTAGAAACATCAAATTTTGCGAATAAACTAGGAAATAATTTCTTTAGGCAACCAAAGGAAGCATGCCCCAAACGTCGATGCCATAACTAGATTTCAGATTTCTGCTTCTCCCCCTTAGAGCCATCCGCCGTTAGAGCTTGACGCAGCTTGTCTGAACTCTTTGACACCAAGTCCAAGTAATACAGCTTCCCTTGCCTAACACCACAACCAATCGTTTACCTTGTTTGGATGTCCTTAAACACACAAAAATCAGACCAAAAAATTACAAAACAAAGTAAAGTCATGGTGATTTGGGAAACTGACAACAAATTGTAATCCAAAGATGGAATAACTAAAATAGAATCTAGATTCAAAGTATCAGTGAGAGGTAAGGATCCTTCTCCAATAACGGGGGCCGAAGAGCCATTGACAGTGGAAACAAATTTTTGTGAGGATGGTTGAAGGGATGAGACCTGTCTAGAATCAAACATCATATGATCCGTAGCACCGGAATCAATTATCCACGCACTATTAGAAACAAGCGTAGACATATTTAAAAACTTACCACCATTACCTGTTGCTGCTGCTAATGCCGAGATTTGTCCAGCAACATCATCCTCTGTCTTTGTTTCAACAAATGCATCACTGGAGGTCTTCTTGGAATTCTTCTTCTGTGAATCGCGGCTACGATCCCACCATTCTGGATACCCCACAGGTTCAAAGTAGTGACTTTTGGTATGACCAGTTTGATTGCAATGGGTGCATTTGTAGGTGGATTTATCGCCACCATTAGTGATCTTAGGTGGGCTTTGAGAAGGCCGGTTCTGATTAGACCAGTTTTGAGTCACCATGGCTGAAGCTTCAATCTTTTTTGGTTCTCTAATCATTGTTGTGCATCAAACAGATTCATGGCGAACCAATGCATAACATGCTTCTAATTCGGGGATAGGATCCTTTCTCAAAATTTCACCACGGACTTGTTCGAAGTCACCATCTAATCCAGAAAGAAAAATATGCACCCTTTGTCGCTGAACTGATTTTCTGTAGGATTCAACATCGTTCTCACTTTCCATGATCACCTTATCACGATGATCCAGCTCACCAAAAATCTCGGTTAATTCTCCATAATACACAGACAGTGTTCTGCCATTCTGTTTGGCAGAGAAAGCCCTCTGATTCAAGACAAATACCTGCAATTCATCTTCTCCATCATAAAAAGCCTTAGAAAGAGCTTTCCAAATATCTCGAGCGGTGGGTAAGCGAATGTATCGCTTAATAATTTTTGGGGACATAGATATCAACAGCCATCTCGTGACCTTTTGATTGTCTGCATACCACTTCTCATATCCATCATCATTCTCGGTAGGTGGCTATGAATTACCACGAATGAAATAGAGTTTCTCCTTCTCAGCAATATGCATCTCCATTATTTGAGACCACAAATCATAGTTTGTTTCATCGAGTACAATCCCTGCCTTGAATGATGAACCTTCAGATTGAATAATAATGGGAGCAGATTTGGCCTATTTGGTCTCAAATACTTCTGAATCTAAATCAGCCATAGCTCTAATACCAACTTAAAAATAAAAAATGAGAAGAATATTTTATTCACTCTATTTACTATGAAACGGTACAGGTATATATACATATTCTAGATCCTACAATTAAGCTGTGTGCCTTATTGATTTAGGAAAGAATCATAAATTAGTTTAGGAAAGAATCAGAGTATTGATTTAGGAAAGAATCAGAAGTAAGTTTAGGAAAGAATCAGATATCAAGATCGCAACATATAGATCTATTATACTATGAAACATATCTTACTTTCAGTCTCTCCTTTTTGTTTTTCTTGGTCAACTCTTTGCACTTCATTATCAAGTTGTCCTTTAATTTTTTATAATATTTTTTTTTTTAAATTCATTTTCACTTTCATAAGATTTTCTTAGAACATTCTTCTATTAATCTAATTTCAAACTTTTCTTTCTCTTAAGTTTCCTAGGTAGTATATTTTTAAGTTTTTGCTTTTTTATTTATATTATTTGTCATTAATTCATAGAAGAATTAATTAGTTTATATTTGTTTTCTATATTTGATTTCTTGTATTTTCTAACATTTTTTCTTTTACTTTTAGTTACTTTAGCATTATAGATTACATTTAGCTAGAAAATTATTAACTTCGTGACCATGGCATCAAAACATTCTTATATAACTATTATATTTGGATCAATTAAATATCATGTAATTTATTGCCAAAAAAATCATGTAGACTTTCCCTTCTACCTTCATTAGCATACTATCCTAATTTACATAGTTATAACATTTTGGAATTTTCATCATTCCTCTTACTTCATACCCCTATTATTATTATAGTAGCCTCTCCTACTACCTCCTTCTGAATAGTTGTCATGGTAACCCATAGAGGGTCCTATTTGTGGCACCGCATAATGTATATTGTTAAGTAGTCTTATATTTTCTCTCAATTGAAGTTCATCCATGGGCCGAATAAATATTCAATGCTCTTATAGCTAAAATATATGCTTCATCCATGCCCATAACCAAAAAATGCTTCCCTAGTCAATCCACAAACTATTAGCTCATATTCATCTTCTTCATGAAGTAACATTGGGCACCTATTTTTATCATAATTGTCCCACTTATATTTTATAGTATAGAATTACTATCTTCTAGTGGATTTCTCTAGTTCCCCTCTTTGTGTGGCAACTCTCTCAATATGTTTGATTATTGAACATTTACTCATTAGATGTTCTTCTTTGCTATAATTTTTAAACTGAATTTTACTTCTTCTAGTTGGGCGAAGTATCAACCTTCTCATATTTCATTAGAATGTCTCACTTCAAAATTATTTATTTCTACTCTAATTTGAAACTATCAGTTTCATCCTTTACTACTAAGCCTTTCTCCCATACCTTTGACTAGGATTTTATTTTTGAGATCAAATCAACTAMATCTAGGTTACATGAAGAGGAAATCTTCCCATCTACTTTTTCTATAATGTGACGGATTAACCCTAAATAAAACACTCAATTCATTACTTTTATGTCAAGGTTTCTTCTATTTTTCCAACCACTACTTTAAATCATTGGTCACAACTTTAACTAATTCCTCTTTATTTTTTGTCATCTTCTATATTTTATTTTTTATTTTTTATTTATACATTAGGTAGATAGAAATTTATCAAACATAAGTCATTCAATCCTTTCCATGTTTTAGATGATTAGTATATTCATTAATGAACCATCTTGTTGTCTCATCATTAAGTGTGTTCACAAAATCATATAATTTGATCTAGTCACCATTAATGCAAACCACACTCTAATGAAAATATAAGGTAAAAAGATGTTCACTAGCTTCTTTGGTGTATTTATAAAAAATAGAGAACATTTAATCATATGCGCATCCATACTGGGAGGAGGTAAATGTGTTCTTATATATATTTTATGGTCTATGATTATCCTTTCTTCCATTCTTATGATGAATTCTTTGTCTAGATTCACTCCTTTTTTGCTTGACCAAATTTTCCTTCTTTACCATTATTTCTTGGCAATTGAACACCTAACAAAGATAATTATAAAATTTATCACAAATATTATACATGATGGCTTCTCGATCTCACTTTTTTCGACCTAATTAAGGATTCACAATATATATAGACTCTTTAGAAACTTTTCTTGATTTGGACAACATGGGAGGTGACTATTTGTTCAAGATTTTCAACTCCTCATAGTGTCTCTTTGGGTTTGGGAATTTTTTGGTTGATAACATATCATTGGTAGTTGATAACATAGAATCCTCCTTAGGAAGGCCCTTCTAATTAATCAATAATTCAATCACTTCTCCCTCATGTTGAGATTAGTTTTTGGTTCCAAGATTAGTTTATCCTCGTCACCTAGAGGGGTTAATTTTTTACATGGGGTGACTTGTTTCCCTAACACTTTGTTCAGTCAAGATACTAGAAGATGTTATGGATATGACTATTTTGGGGTAACTCCAAAATGTTGGGGATACGTAGAAGATTTTGTAGGATGCTTGGCCTACCCTCCTTACAAGATGTTGTGGATAAGTGGAAGATGTTGTAGGCTTCTTCACCTACCCTCCTTAGGATTTTATATGGTCCATAGAATCTTGGAGCTTTAGGTTTTATGATCCACTTACATTGATGGGGGATTGCTTATATGGATGTAGTTTTAGCAATACTAATTCTCCAACTTCAAATCTCCTTTCAGTGCAATTTTGATTAGCATAGATATTTTGTTTATTTTGTTCTTGGTGCAATTTGTCTTCCCCGATCCATCGAATTTGAGGAGAGTCATCTCGCTAATCCTTTCTTTTACATCTTTGTTAGACTGCCCAAGTTCCTTTTTTAATTAGGGAAAACTTTAATTTCGGCATCATAATGATTCTTAAAATGGACATTTCTCCTCATTTTAGGGTCAAGCTTGGAGTTTTCTTCCACAATTTCATCAATTATCCATGAGTAGAGTGCTTGCCTCCACCTCTTCCATGTGTTCCTCCCTAGGTAGTAAGGGAGGTCTTGTTGGCCTAGGGTTCACTACCCTTGGGGAAGTGTTATCATTCTTGGAATGGTTGGAGTTACTATCACTCTTGCTGGGTAGGTTGCGCTAGGAATTATTACTTATATTTTGAATGGCTTGGAGGATAAGTTGGGTAGTTCTATCATATCTCTCATTTTATTCCATTAGGGCTTGATCGGTTTTCTCCATGAAGCTCCTCAATTCATTTCTCATATGTTCACTCATGGTATTGTTTTGTGTAGGAGGGTTAATGGATGCGAGCTTCCTTCTCTCTCTTTCTAAAGCCTTTTGAGAACTTTAATTAGACTTCATCAACTATTTATCATAGGGTGGAAGAATTATGCTCTAATACCCATTGTAATGTCCCCTACCGGGGCTTAACTCAATTTTCCCTAAAATTGTCTTTTAGGGTTTGTGCAATGATTGAAGGTGGGAGTTGTCTCTTTAATATCCTAATATGATTCATGTAGCCAAGTTAGTATCACAAAATAAATGAGAGAACAATTCAATATTTCATAAACGAAATTCTAATTCATTAAATTGTAATATTCAACATATGGGATTCCCTTAATGTTCCATCCATCCAACTTATCATTATTTTGGAGAACTAGCTGGGAGACCATAAAAGGAACCTCAAGTTATACCACCCAACCTAGGAGCATGGAATGAAAACCTTCATCTGGCCTCCCAACTCCACTTGGAGTATCTCTACAAGTGCATCTTCTTACCTACTTGCAATCCTTAGTATCTACCATGTCTCCCTTCTAAAATGAGATAGCCCAAAAAAGCAATATCATTAAGGGAATCATCATATGTGTCATATTGTTCATAGGAAGATATAAAGTCAATTAGAAGCGTATAATTTGTACATTAGCAACAAGGTGGATTATTCTACATCAGACACAAGTTAATAATTATCATACAATTCATTATGATTATTCACTTGGCCATTGGGTGTCTCATTGTAATCATGGAGATAAACTCTCTATACAAATATGTTTAGATCCCTGTTCATATGCATCAAAGTGACAGGCTCTCAGTCATGATTCCCGAATTCTATTAAAGATTTCAGTTTCTTTTTACCTTCACAATTCGCAGAATCCTGATAGAATCGCTAGTCCTAAGGGGATTGGTCATTTTCTTGATCGTATCATGGCTGGTAACATGGAATATTGCCTTCCCCAAGTAGAACATGGTAACTCACATGTAAATGACAAATGAGGGCAAGCAGGTCCCATTGAGAGTTCTCAAGGTGTTCATATGGATTAGGGTATTCAGTTGGGTGAAGACAGCCTTTTGAGCCATATATTGGATCAAGATTGTCAGCCAGATATATTAATTCTAGATAAAAATCAGGATCCTTTGATCATTGGGAAGGTATTATTTAAGGTAAATTCGAATGGTATTATTTTAGATGAAGATATTGATGATATAAAGATAGTGCCTTCTCCTCAAAAGTCTCCAAAAATTAGGCGGGTGATACCAGCAGCTGTCACTTGGAGTATCTGGTAGGAAAGAAATAAGAGAATTTTCAGACAAGAGAGATGTTTAGTAGATCAAGTTTGTGAGGTTGTGAAAAATTCAATCTCTAAGATGGTCAATGCATATACATCTAGATCTAAGTCACTATCTTCACTTTTCTCCTCTCATGATTCTAGGGTTTTGAATTGGTGACCACTCATTTATACCCCCTTTAAAGGAGTGTTAATTGGCAAACAAAAGAAGAGGGAGAGAAGGAAGGACATTCAGTGGGATCTTCCTGATAAAGATTTTTTTAAACTCAACATTGACGGAGCTTCACAAGGAAACCATGTGATTTTAGGGGCAGGCTATGTCTTACGCGATTCTAATTATTGAGTTATTCGGGCAGCATTTTCCAGGATTCCTATTGGTTCTAATAACACTGCCGAGGCACGGGCTTTGCATTTGGGAATTGGTCTTGCAATATCTAATGACATATGGAGAATTCACATAGAAGGGGATTCTCAAATTATAACCCCATCTATTATATCAGGACATTTTGCTAGTTAGGAGATCCACTACATTCTCCAGGAGGTGAGGGTGTTACTTTCAAATTTTGTAGAATACAAAATTTCACATTGCTTTAGAGAGGCTAACAGATTAGCTGATTGGCTAGCCAATAAAGGGGCTGCTTTGGATAAAGGGTCAATTGATTGGGATTCATCAGCATTGCCTAGTTCATTGATAGTTTTTGATTGCTTGTAAAAATACATTTTATGGGGACTCGAAACCCCTTACAACCAATACAAAAAGATAGACAACATTTAAAGAATTAAACAAATACAAGACTGAGACCCAACCCACAACACCCAAGACCAAAACTGAAGACCAGAGAAAAAATCCAGATGCCATCTAGGCCCTCCGACAACCAAAATCCAAAAAATGAAACAACAAAAAAATAGGGGAACTGCAGGAACTAGGCAAACTCCAGGAGAGTGCCTTTCGTTTCCTTCTTAGCCTCGGAGACCTTCATTATGGCATAATTGAAGTCTGAAAGCTCCAAAATCCTATCTTTGATTTTCTTCTTCTTGGCTGAACGTGTGTGCTTGCCTCAACCTGCATCTTCCATGTCGTCTTTTTCATCATCAATCTTCACATTTGGGGAGCCAGAATCCAACTATTATTTAATGGAATTAAAACACTCCATAGTAGAACCGATGAAGATATTGTTATCATTCATGTGTTTCTTCAAAGTGTTCTCCAGAATGTCAAATCTATCATGCAGATTCTTTAAATTTTTTTTATCCTCCTTGTTCTTTTTACCATCAACCCCGACTGACCCAAAATCTTGATTACCTTGGATAAGATCAACACGAGTAGATAGAGCTCAAAAGATGAGAGGGAGTCTAGTTCATTGATAGTTGATAAAGGGCTGGAATGGGTGTTGGGAGAAGTCTCGTCATTCAGTATATGACAGATTTCTATCTTCACTTCCCGTGTGAATTAATGGATGCTTGCCTTTATATCTCTTCATTTTCATGCGAGAATTATGGTATTTTCATTTTTTGTTATTTTGGCGTTCTCGACTAGTTTTTTGGTGTTCATGAAAATGGAGTATGGTTCTCTGAATCTTCGCATTCGGATGTCGATTCTCAGTGGGGAGTGCTCGATTCCTAACGGTTATCTCCATGATCTCATGAGGGTGGTTTTCCAACATATGCATGTGGAAGTGGAGGAAGTCGTTCGTTGGGTTTTTGGTGACAATCTTCTTCTTCCCTCATCACCCAAAAGTCTCTCTCACTCACAAGTTTTGTTTGTTTTCTGTCAAATTCCTATGATATGATGTAGGCCTACATCCCTTTCATGGTGATGGTGGCCAAGGTCATTTGAGAATATTTTTCTCCTGTTGAATCCATTCATAAGGTGCTGACAGAGTATAGTCTACGCGGTTCCAAATCTTTTGTAGGGGGTCTATTCGCTCCTTCTTGTCTTGATAATGAAATAGCATATGTTAAGCTATACGATATGTTATTCTATCTAGTTCCCATGAAGTCTTCAACTCCTGCTTCTGTTGGGGAATCAACTATTTCTCCTCCACCATGTCGATGCCCCTACCATTGTTATGGCTTAGTCAAGCCAAGGGGGTGATTGGTCTTCTCGAGTATGGGGTTTTTTGTTACAAATATGTATGGTTTTTGGATATGGCTTTGGGGGTCTAATGTCATTGTGATAAGATCATGTATCTATTTGGACCTATTTTTGCATGGGGGTTTTAGGCTTCTCTCTTAATATTTTGGTTTTGCGTCTGCTTCCGATTTGTTTTTTGGGCAGATTTTGGTTATATCTCATTGAATAAATTGTTCATTCAACTACGAAGGGAGGTTTTCTTCACTGCTTCTTTCCTCCTGGAGTCGCCTGAAGCATTTTATACTAATAAAATATAATGGCTTCGTCCATTTTTATCAAAAAAAAAATCCATAATACCACTATTAAATATAGGAACGGTAGATAATATAAATATAGTGACTAAAATCATATCTTGATCTATTTTCTTAGTGATATGATTTTGTCCCCTTTTGTGCTGCTCTTTTACCTTCCTCTTTAATTGCACTTTATATCATTTAGTCTTTCTTAAGAGGTGTGATTCTTGGAAAATGTCTTTCTTTTGTAATCTATCATTATAGCTAATTGCACCTATTGAGTTTTAATATAATCTAATTATTGTATTTTAATTTCATCACTAACACAATATATCATTAATAATCATTCTTCAAGTGTAACCATCGTCTCTAACAAAGCATATCCTTAATCACCATCTTTTAAATAAAATTGTTGTCTTATATTAATGATAGTCGATCCTTGCATTGGTGTGAATGTTGACAATAGGTGTTGGTATCAAATTCATTGTTCATGGGGTCATGATAATTATTGCTTACATATTTCCCCCCTTAAGTTATACACATTGTGGTGGAATCAATTATCATCTTTTGAAGTTAATTTTATATTAGTGATGCTTGCCCCTTGACCACCATCCTTCAAAGAGAAAACTAAAAGAAATATGAAAACATGTTGCAAAAGCTAGAAAGGCTCTAGAAAATAATAATAATAAAGATGAATTACAATTTACTCAAGTTTTTTATGCATACTTGAGGTTAATAATAATTAAAACCTACAAAATGGGTTAATTGGCATCCCCAAGGAGTAAATATACTAAAAAAATAGCTTAAATTACTATTCATTTTAACCTATGCAAGATTGCAAATGATGAACTCTATTTTATTGCAAAGGTTTTACACAAACTTATGGCCAAATTAATAAGCATAAGATTAGGCTTGTAGAGTGGCACTAGTAGGTGAAGTGGGAGCTAAATAGGTTAGTTACACATAGAAAACCACATTTTCATTTGAAATGTAAGATCAATATGATCCATATAGGTAGGTTATTAAATTGAATAAAATTAGAAGCACAATGTGTGTTATGGCATACTAATCATGAACATGTTTTTAAATTTTCAAAATTATTTTAGTTTTGGGTATAACTTTTATATTTTTGTTTTTAGTGAGTATCCATCAAAACCATCATTTTGACACAAGACAATGGTTTCACAG
>MU213247.1:99922-136418 GCA_018584345.1 Thuja plicata | reverse complement strand
CAGTGGGCGGCAAAATAAAATTTAAAACTTTAAATTTACCGCAGTCACCAAACGGACTGCTAACGGCAAACGGAAGAGGGATATGTTAAAGCGGATCCCACGCAAGACATCACACACTAAGTCAAAGCTTAGTGTGTGATGTTTAAGCCCGGCCGAGCAATGCCACTTGTGTAATCTCAATCATTAGAACAATGCCACTTGTGTAGTGGCTAAAGTTTCATTTTCTGCCACTTCCTTATAGAGGTTGCTCGCTTCCTTGTGGGTGTCATTGTGGAAGGAGTCTTTTTACTCGAAATACCTGAGAGACTTGCTCCCAAGCTTTTCCCTTGGCTGGTAGAAGGAATAGTAGAAAGAATTGTGATCAGCGGCATTTGTCACGGCCTGCTCATTGGTGTTTTGCCTCTCTACCAACAATAGGGAAACTCTAGGTGGCCTACTGGTGCTTCCAGCTGGTTGGATTCCAGAAAATTCCAGCGTTTAGCTCTTGCTATTTTGCTAGCCTGTGTTATAGAAGAGTGAAAAAGACTGTTAAATTGCTAGCCTGTGTTATAGAAGAAGTAAAAGATAAAGATGATGATGGGAAGGGTCAGAAGGCAAAGATAAAGATGATGATGGGTAGGACCCTTCTATAGACATTGGACTCTTATATATACACAAAATAACAGAATAAAATAAAATAATAAATATAAGCTAAAATAAATTAAAATCAAGTTAGGATTTAAATTTTGATATTGGCACCTACTTCCATTAAAACTTACCTTGCAGGCATGTTGCCATTTAGAAGGGATATTGGACATTTTGACTTTTGCAATTTTAAAATTAACTCTACTGGGCTTGGAAACCCCTATGATTGGGTGAACTTCTTGAGATAGGATAGAATCCTTCCTCAGCCCTGATATTTGACTTTTCCATGCACTGAAAATTCACAAATCTAAAGTTAAATGCCCATTTTCAGGCCCAATTTTGAGATGGAGGTAGCAGGAAGGAGGTGACTGCAAGATCAGGCCTAGTGCACAGATGTGGGAAGATGAGAAGTTCAGTTTCATGTCCCAGAGTATACTTCATCAGAGTTCTGGAGGCAGTACAAACCCATCATTTGTTATTGTGCAGGAATAGAGGGGGTTTAGGTGGAGCTGCAGAGAATTTGACCCTATCACTAGTCTACCCTGCCTAATGCCAATATTTGTGGAGAGTTTGGAGTCCTGTGGGTGATCCTGGGGTTTTGACCCCACTAGTATAATATCTCCAGGACAGACCTTGTGGAGGAAAGCTTAGATTATAATTTTACTTGTAAATCTGAAATATACTTTCTGTAGCAGCTGTATGTGAACTGATTGTTGCTGCGCAGCAACTGTTACTTCAGAATAGTTTATCTTGTCTTTTTAAATTGTTTATGATGCAGTTTGTATAATTGAAACTCGGCGGTTCAAATATCTATTGTTTCCTAATGGTAGTGGGGTATTTTTATGACCTGATTTGTTCATTTAATCATATTAGATTTGAGCCAGCAGTGGTTATGATCTATGTATGATTTTTCATTTGCTTAGACTGAATGACTCATATTTAATTGCAAACCCTAGATCAGAAAACTAGGGCAACAGTGGAACATTACATTAGCCTCCATAGCTCTGATGTATCGTGGCAATCAGTTTCTAAGATGTGATTGTAGGTTGCTACAGGTAGATTGAGAAATGTAATGTTTAGGACTAGTAAACTTACGTTCGTGAGTCTTTATGTATAATATATTTCTCTAGTATTAGCATGTGTCCACAGTCATTTTTATTTATGACAGTCAAAAGTGGGATCACTGAAAATCCATAGCCTGTTAGGTCTTTCTCTGAAAGGAGATTCTCAGGTTTTAAATCACAAGAGACTACTTGTTCAGAGGATTTATAATGCACGTATTCTGTGACATTTGCTATGTTAATGACAATGCCCAGTTGTCTTTTCAATTCCAATTCACAATCATTTTTCAAGATACAAACGCTTCTCTAAGCTTCCATTTGACATAAATTCAAAAAATAGAGCTTTAAACCCAAGGATTGAACAGGAAGTTGTGAGCCTGGTGGAATTGAGTGTCAAATGTTTCTTAACACCTTAAATTCAGCAAAGAAGAAAGAGTTTTCAGCTAAACCTTATCTTTTATAAGACATAGAGAAAGAGAAACACAATGTTTCAAAAGAGAAAGATAATGAGCAAATTGTTGCAACATTTTCAAGGAAAGAGGTAATACATAAATTTGATTATTTCAGTGAAGAGGATGACATTGAAGCTTATAATTTTCGTAAGTTTCCTAATGCATATTGGTGAGAGTTGGATTATGTGAAAAGAGGAAGAAAGAGAGGAAAGATGGAAGATGAAAGAGACATCAAATTGCAAAGAAAATTGACAAAACATATTAAAAAAGATAAGACAGAGAAGTGGATTCAGAACAAGCATTTAACTTATAAATGCTTATGAGTTCCACTGATAAAACATTTCAATCTACCTTAAGTGTCTAAGATAAGACAAAGAAGTAGATTCAGAACAAGCATAGAACTTATAAATGTTTATGAGTTCCACTCATAAAACATTTCAATCTACTTTGGGTGTCTAATGCAGGGGCATCCAAGCAGAGTAGAAGAAACTGCAGTTTTGAAATTTCAAATTTTCTTCTAATAGATGTAAAAGAGAGTTATGTCTTTTAACCAGACTCCAAAAATAGTTTGAAGGTGGGTAAAAATAAATAATGAAAGCAACCGTTACATTGCCATTTGGGATAAGCCTACCAGAGATAGAGTACCATAATTGTGGAATGACAAAATTAGAGGAGGATGTGGTAAGATTCCTAGGCTGCATGCTAAGGAATTAATGGAAGTGCGTTGGGAAAATGGAGAAAAAAAAGGAAATAGAAGAGGCTACGTGGGTGAAGAGGGAAAAAAAACTGGCAGGAACAAGACTGAAAAAAAGGGGGGTCTATGTTGGGCAAAGGGAGTACACCTGAAAGGAGAATTTTGAAAGGATAATTTTGTGAAGTTACGTAGGGGTGTTTGGTATGAGGAAATAAAATCTGAAAACATTTGTTTTCTGAGTGGGGGAATAGCCTATAGTTTATTGTAGGTGCAGATTTGAAGTTGGTG
Organism: Thuja plicata; assembly: GCA_018584345.1. Taxonomy (NCBI): domain Eukaryota; kingdom Viridiplantae; phylum Streptophyta; class Pinopsida; order Cupressales; family Cupressaceae; genus Thuja; species Thuja plicata. The sequence goes on along the minus strand of MU213247.1, from coordinate 133,299 downwards.
TGGAGAGTTACATTTGAAAGATATTTCGAATTTTGAAGTTATATTGTTGTTGTGGTGCCTTTTTGTAGAATTTAATGGACATGTCAATTTTTCTATGTATTTTGTGAACCGAATAGGCTCTTTAATTTGTAATGCAGATTTGCTTGATTTTCAATAAGAATTTATGGAGATTGCTGCATCAATAAGAATTTATGAAGATTGCTGCAGCATCAGTTTAATTTCCATTTCCTTCTATTTTGCCATTATATATTACAAAGATATTGCAGATTTCTTTGTGTTTTGATTGTTGATTGAGGCTGGTGAGAAGGGGGGTTGTATTTCCCATTGCATTACATTTGCTTGTGTGACCTCCGAATTGGGCACACTACAAATTGATTACTGCTGGAGTGTCTATAATTGGAAAAAATAAATATAATAAAATATGAGTCTTATATTCCTTTATGAGATAAGCCCTTAATTATAGTCACCAACATATTTCAGTATAGGGAGGAGGATTCTATTCCTGTACCACATCCTCTAGTGATTATAATTATATAGAATATAACATGTCCTCTTATTCATTTGATCCCACGCTCAGATTTGAAATTGCATCTATGTCATTGTATCCATGCCCCTCTGCACCCTAGGTATCTATCACTTAAAAACACTTCTCAAGTCCTAGTGTTGGTCAGATTTGTTAAAAATGCCCCAGGTATCTATCACTTAAAAACACCTCTCGAGTCCTAGTGTTGGTCAGATTTGTTAAAAATGCCATGAATGGAGAAAGAACATGAATACACATAGTTAATGACACTGGCCAGTAGAAATGAAAAACTGAACACAACCTTATGAGAGAATTCATGATTGATGATGCACATAATAGCACATAATAGAGTTAGAGTATGGTTGGTCAGAACAACTTTCTGTAGTAATTAACTTGGCTGTGAGAATTGTAATATACATAAATGATCCAGAGAAGGATTTAAGCACTGTTGTGTGTGGAAGCAAAATTGATGAATTAAAAAGTCCAAGTTTTTATTTTTGTCGCACTGTATTTACAAGAATGTTGCCGACCAACAAACATCTGCAATTAATAATTATAAATAACAATCAAAAGTGCCCACAAAGTTACACTTGAGTTGGCCCACTTAATAGGTGCTTCTCAATCATTAGGGCAATGCCACTTGTGTACTGGCTAAAGTTTCATTTTCTGCCACTTCCTTATAGGGGCTGCTCCCTTCTTTGTGGGTGTCATCAGGAAGGAGTCTTTCTACTCGAGGTACTTGAGAGACTTGCTCCCAAGCTTTTCCCTTGGCTGGTAGAAGGAATTGTGAGCAGCGACATTTGTCACGGCCTGCTCATTGGTGTTTCGCCTCTCTATTTTGCTAGCCTATGTTATAGAAGAAGAAAAAGATAAAGAAGAAAAAGAAAAAGATGATGATGAATAGGACCCTTCTGTAGACATTGGACTCTTATATATACACAAAATAACAGAATAAAATAAAATAATAAATATAAGCTAAAGTAAATTAAAATCAAGTTAGGATTTAAATTTAGATATTGGCACCTACTTCCATTAAAACTTACCTTGCAGGCATGGGGCCATTTAGAAGGGATATTGGACATTTTGACTTTTGCAATTTTAAAATCAACTCTACTGGGCTTGGAAAACCCTATGATTGGGTGAACTTCTTGAGATAGGATAGAAGCCTTCCTCAGCCCTGATATTTGACTTTTCCCCGCACTGAAAATTCACAAATCTAAAGTTAAATGCCCATTTTCAGGCCCAATTTTGAGATGGAGGTAGCAGGAAGGAGGTGACTGCATGATCAGGCCTAGTGCACAGAGGTGGGAAGATGAGAAATTCAGTTTCAGCTCCCAGAGTACTTCATCAGAGTTCTGGAGGCAGTACAAACCCATCATTTGTTATCGTGCAGGAATAGAGGGGGTTTAGGTGGAGCTGCATAGAATTTGACCCTATCACTAATCTACCCTGCCTAATGCCAATATTTCTGGAGAGTTTGGAGTCGTGTGGGTGATCCTGGGGTTTTGACCCCACTAGTATAATATCTCCAGGACAGACCTTGTGGAGGAAAGCCTAGATTATAATTTCACTTGTAAATCTGAAATATACTTTCTATAGCAGCTGTATGTGAGCTGATTGTTACTGCACAGCAACTGGTACTTCAGAATAGTTTATCTTGTCTTTTTAAATTGTTTATGATGCAGTTTGTGTAATTGAAACTCGATTGTTCAAATATCTATTGTTTCCTAATTGTAGTGGGGTAGTTAAGATGATCTGATTTGTTCATTTAATCATATTAGATTTGAGACAGCAGTGGTTATGATCTATGTATGAATTTTCATTTGCTTAGACTGAATGATTCATATTTAATTGCAAACCCTAGATCAGAAAACTAGGGCAACAGTGGAACATTACATTAGCCTCCATAGCTCTGAAGTATCGTGGCATTCAATTTCTAAGATGTAATTGTGGGTTGCTACAGGTAGATTGAAAAATGTAATGTTTAGGACTAGTAAACTTACGTTCGTGAGTCTTTATGTATAATATATTTCTCTAGTATTAGCATGTGTCCACAGTCATTTTTATTTATGACAGTCAAAAGTGGGATCACTGAAAATCCATAGCCTGTTAGGTCTTTCTCTGAAAGGAGATTCTCAGGTTTTAAATCACAAGAGACTACTTGTTCAGAGGATTTATAATGCACGTATTCTGTGACATTTGCTATGTTAATGACAATGCCCAGTTGTCTTTTCAATTCCAATTCACAATCATTTTTCAAGATACAAACGCTTCTCTAAGCTTCCATTTGACATAAATTCAAAAACTAGAGCTTTGAACCCAAGGATTGAACAGGAAGTTGTGAGCCTGGTGGAATTGAGTGTCAAATGTTTCTTAAATTCAGCACTTTTATGTGATCATAATTTGTCTGACAGGATTCAGCAAGGAACTATCATTGATTCAGAAAAAGTTCCAGTGCAGGAGAGATTTTCTTTAGCATACTAATAGTCACCATTCCATTCACCGAGATGGCAATAATCTAACACAGATAATAGTACCAAATTCTAAGGTTCCTATGTACTTGCAAAACCTTCCATAAGGACAACTGCTGAAACCTATTTAGTACTTTTGGGAGGCTGCCCATCCTAATTAAGACATCAGCTGAACACTAATTCCCAGAGACGAGATCTTAAATATGTAAAACCAGACCTCAAGTAGAGTTGAATCAAAGTGATCAAACGATATTGTGAACAAGCCTTGTCGATCCCTGAATCTAAAATTTCTTTGTTCAGGGTTTTGTAGTCAAAATCATCATCATTTCCTTTTTGAGGAACATTCTTAACAAACTTTTATTTTAATAACCTTTGAGCCAAAATGTCATGGAAAGAATGCCGAGTCAAAAGAAGTAACAATTGATAATATACATAAACTTAAAATACAAAATTGAAAAAAGAGGCAGAACCTGAGCTTCCAGTTACAGTAAATGTTGCTAAGTGTTTCAATTTATATTAGATAATTGCTTTGCTGGGTGTGTAACCAAAATTAAATCCCTGAACTCTTTTCAATTGTTAAGTTAGAGAATTTTATGCACCATGTTATGAGATTCCAGATATTTATTTGGATACTACCACTGAAAAGTAATATCATCTTTCACTCATGAAAATTTCACTTGACATCCGAATGTATGGTGATCAAACTCAGTCTATCCACAAAGTTTTAAAAGTGTATGTGTATTTCAATTGGATATGCAATGAACATAACATTCTTAATTATTTAATTACAACTTTAACGAATAATCAGATCTAGTTGTCAATTTATACTAACAATCATCCTTCATAACAATAAATTGCAACATTTTTGTACAGGTCAATTTACAAACAACTTGATATCTTTTTAAAGTTGATTAGAAGCGAGGATATAAACATTATGTACATGACATCACATGTAAAATATATTTGAGTTAATGTATACAATTTCAACACACTTCAAAATTTAACCTTGCAAAATATTGCATCATAATTTGCATAGTAAAAGTTACATGGTCAATTGCATTGGTGACCTTCAAAAATTATACCTGTGCTATTTATCATTTAAGATACTCTAGAGATAACTTCTGCTTGCACAATTTGTTGGAATTGGATATCCAGCATATATCTTTTGACACGATCTATAGCTTCTTGCTGGGTTTTAATTCCATTCTTCAACGTAGCCACAAGCCTAACATGTTCAAGTTGAATAGTCGCCATCTCTGAATTTATTTTATCAATATCCTCTTGTAGCTTAAGAAGGTGAAACTTGACGTCTTCACAGTCTTGCTCAGTTGTTGATGGGAAGGAACACATTTTATTTTCCCTAAATCAACAATTTATTTGTACAATCTCATTAGTCATTTGCATTACAAAATTATATTTATTTATTCAAAACATCAACGTATAGTATTAATTTACCTCCTTGGTGTTCGATGTACTTGTCTCTTAAGTACACTTGATGATTCAATCTCCTCTATAGAACTGCTCTTCTTAGGAGAAGAGCTCTTCTTAGGGGGTCTTCCCCTAGGTCGTTTCGGTTGGTCTAAATTTTTAGCTTTAATTCCCATCCTTTCCTTCTCTGCTCATACAAAATACATTGAAACTAAGCTATCCATTGTGCCATTTTAGGGAGGTTCACGTTTGTTAATTAAGTAGATTATTGATCGCACATGCATTTAGTTTACTTGTGGTTGACATTTACATAATGATAAATATTACATCTATGATGAGAACCTCATTTTCCTCAACTATCCAATTTAGTAAATGGAATTTAATTGAACACGCAAATAAGTCAAAATTATGTATGGTTGTATAGCAAGATATATGGATCCCTAATGCCGTTAGTCATAATTCAACATGGTTAACATTGAATAATCTTATAGAATTATAATTTTAATTAAGCTGTGGGAACTCAATGTTTTTTTCTCGAAATATCTATTGTATTTGGAGTATTGCATTGACTGGAGTATTGCATTGATCTGTGCACAATGAGTGAATTGTTTCCCACCAATCATAAGTAATTATTTTTTCATTATTCGAATATTTTTTTTATTAATTTTTAAGGTATAATGATATATCAATTGTTAAAGGTAATCTATTTTTACTACGAAATCACAAATATATAATTATATTTAATAAAAATATATCCATTAACAATTCATATACCACACTCTGCAGGGAGTACAAAACCTTGGCATCAGACTATGCAGCTAAGTCCTTTGGGGCTTCTTTGTGAATATTTTGCTTTGGTTAGTTTATGTTCTTGATATTTCATAGTTCTAGTTATCTGGTTAACTCTCAAATATCTCTTAGAATCACTACCTCAAATTTATAATAAATTATAAGCTGAGATTAAAATATTTGCCTCAGCTCCTTATGAATGTTTTTAAAAAAAAAAAAAGCAATTCATATACCACACAATATATATATATATATATATATAATTTATTTGATGAAATTATATATATAAATATATAATTATATTACAAGTAATCATCAAGCTTTTGAAATACGTAAATTTTTTGATAAATATGAACTATGATTGCTTCTTTTACAAATGATTTAAGGACTAAAAAATTAAATTTATAAAAAATAAAAAATTACTAAATTATCATCTTAATCTAGAATTCTTTACTAACTAATCATCTGATCACAAAAATTTAACATATATGTGTTCTAAACAACAAAATCAATTTCAACTACACTAATCATACATGTACTATCTTATATTTTAATTAAAAAAAATTTAAACAAGACTTATTCATAGGAAATGAATGTAAATGAAAATCCTTAAATAAAAATATAACAAAACTTACTGGTGGCAGTTGCTTTACTTCTCCTCTTGTCAATGTTGTCATTTCTACCCTTCGTCATTGAGATAAGCTGTGAGAAGGCAAGGGAAAATAAGAAAATAAAATTCTATATATAAGAAAAGGGAAACTCGATCCTTAGTCTATATATAAAATACTTATATGGGAGTTATGTGCAACAATAGATAAAACTTGGCCCAGTCAATTTGAATGAAGTTTTCTGTAAGCATGGGATTTCTAACATGGCAAAATTAGGAATATTAGGCAGCATTTGAACATGGTGAGTTTGAAGTTTGGCAGCACTCAAACAAGTTCAAGCCAGCGGTGAAAGCATATTAAATTTATTGTGTTTTTATCTCAGAAAGCTGGGTCTGTGTTTTTATCTCAGAAATCTGAACAAAAAAATGGACAAAAGCTTGTAAACAGCAGTCCTATTACACAGCAAACAAAACATTAAGAAATCATGAAACACAAACCCAAAAATGCAGAGTAAACAAAACATAAGAAAGGCAAAATAAGTACACTTTGATAGTGGGCATCTGTCTAGGAATCTGAGTGGTTTATGTTGAGCAACTATAGTTTTAAGGATAAGTGTTCCGTGTTCTGCTTGTCCTCTTTGAAAAAATTACAGAAAAATCAGAGCCACAGAAATGTCCTGAGAAAAAACAAGGAGAAAACAGAAGAAAATGATGAAACATTTCATACCTGGGCAAATGAGTTTAGAGAGGAGGAGGATGGAACAGAAAAAATATGAAACCTGAACTCACACTTTCCTTACTTTCGTTGACTGAGCAGGTTGCTGGTCATGTGGGCCCCACTCCTCCTCACTTAATTACTGAAAAATAAAATAACACCCACCCATTTTGTTGTTAAATCTGTCCACTACAGAGAAACCGTTGTAATTAATTAACTGTGAACGAAACGCGTTTAAGAAGGGAATGTAATCATATTAGACTGCGTCAGAAAAGAACAGCGCATGCAGGCTACCCTCAGGCTTTTCAGTTTAGTAGTAGTAACACCTAAAAATAGAAATTAGTTTCAATACAAAGTTCAATGCATTTCTAATTATATTTTGGCCCTGGTACGTTTTTTCTTGATTGTGTTTGATAGCGTTTCTCACAAGTCATTTTCAGAATTCGATATATTCAAATTACTTAATTATGACTGTGTAAAGAAATACACCGTAGCTACACAAATATATTTCTATGATCATTCGAATGATAAACATTGATAAACAAATATATACGAGGAACCTTCAAATTTGTTCTATTAAAAATCAATCAAATATATCTTGATAACATATATTTAAGAGTAAGAATAATCGTCGCTGGTATTCAGCTGCTGGCAAAACACAGCACACACACAATTGTTGAGAAGAAACTTTCTTCTGTTCTCTAGTTGTTCTTGTAGATTCTTTATGAAACTACGAATCTGATTGGGGTAGGGTATGTATGCCTCGTTTGTAGCATAATGGAATGGATGCTTCCGGCAAGGAGTACCGGGTAGTATATTACTGTCACCATATGTAGACCCAAAAACATATGGCTGGTATAGTGGACTATAAAAGAACCTTTTTTTCTACCCTCAATAGTTAGACACGTGGGCTGTTTAAGACAATACCGTGCCTTCTCCATGTTTTCCGTATTAGAACATCTTATTTTTTAATTTTTATACAATGTAATTATTAAATACATATTTGATTTTATTTTATTTCTATAATATAATATTTTAATTATATTTGTTATATATATTTTTTTATGAATAGTGCTTTTCCTATTAAGTTAATATAACAGTTACATATTCACGGACATAAAAATCACCCCGCGAGAGTTTCACACGACACACAGCCGGACATAGAAACTAGAAACTATTCATAAAAAAAAATCATAAAGCCTTCAGGTTGCAAGAGGAGTGCCAGCCGAAGGAGGATCTCTGTCATTAGAACCCCAGGTATCCCTGGGATTGACTGGAGAGTCGGGAACTGACCAGCCATCAGCAGCATCATCTTTTTCTTTTTATTTCTCTTTCTCCTCCACCTGAGGCGGAGAAATAGCCAGAGCTAGGCGGGGGAAAGACCACTTGGAGGAAGAGCCACCACGAACAACAGGAGCATCAGGAGGGGCAGACAAAACTGGAGCCGGAGACCAGCCAGAGGCACGGCAAGGCGGAGAAGCCCGAAGAGTTGTGGCCACGATGGTGACCCTTGGGTGGAGTACAATCCACAGAAACTGAATCAGGAGGTACCTGGGCAATCGTGCAAGGAGCATTGCCCCAATAATTGAGCAGCTCCTGAAGGTGGGCCACCTCCAGGGCCACTTTACTAGCTTGCACTTGAATTTGTATCATCACATTGTTACATATACAAGCTTTATTATACAAAGAAACATTTATATCAAGAAAGTTGTAAGTGAAAAGAACAACATTCCTATCTTTCCATAAGGTGAACAAAATCTCCATCCTGAAAGTATACCAAATCTGGGTAAACTTAGAAGGAAGTCTCGGAGAGTCTCCCAGGACAATCATATGCCAAGAGAAGGGCTCGGGCCTGAATGGTTTAAAAAAATCATGAATCCACTGCCAATATTGTTGAGCTCTCCTACATAACCAAAAAAGTGCAAAAATGACTCAGGGTTCCCACAAAAGGGACATCGAGGGTCGGGAACACCCAGGTGTTTGAGTCGAGGGCCCAAAGGAAGACCTTGGAAGAGAAAACACCAAGCAAAGAGAGCCATTTTAGGCTCAGTAATAGCAGACCAAATGATTTGGAAACGAGAGCTCCAGTGGTGAGTAGAAGAGTGCAAATGCAATCTCTGGTTGAGAATGTCCACCATGGGTAGATGTAGAGACAACCATCTATAACCCATCTTCGGCTTGTAGTTGCTGAAGGGAGTGGCAGGGTACCATTTCCAGTCTTTTCACCAAGGTCGAACAGACTGAATACCCAGCTTAGGAAGTAAATGATCTGGAATGGTAGAAACCAACAGATCAAAAGTTTGATGATCTGGACGAGCTAGACGGAACTGGGCCTGCATATCTTCCCAAGAGCGGAGGCTCATAGTGGCCCTCGAAAAGAGGTCCTTAGGTGTTCTGATGCCACGTTTGAAAAAATGCAGAGCACTAGTGGTGCAAAGAACCTCCCATTTTGATGTGTTTAGTGTGATTGAGGGTTAGGTTAGGGGTTTGGTGTGAGTTACAATAAGGTCCACTAGGTTGGATCCAATTTGGTTAATCTCCATGTTTGTAAGAGCCAAATGAGCTCATGAATAATATTGTGGTCATTTTGACCTAGAAAGATAAAAGGTGTTATTTTTGTGTAGGTTGGGTTTAGTGTGTGTCTTAGGACCCTAAATGTCCTAACTAGGGTCATAGAAGTCAACCACAACCACCGAGTTGACAAAAAGAGTCAAATAACACAAAATGCAAAAAGTTGTTTGAACAACTTTTGCAACTTCTTGACAAGAAGTTGCAAAATGAAGTTAGAGCGGTTGTAACCACTCATGCTCAGTATATGAGCATGGATTTGATGATTTTGAAAGGTTAATGAAGTTTTGGGTTGCAGAACTTGTTTTGTGAACTTATGTACAGATGCCTTTGACTGTATTCTTGTAATTCACAGTGCTTTCTGCATTCTATACGGCTGTGTACAGATTGGGCAAGGAGATCGGACCCCATGGGGGTGTAGTGTTTAAAGATAGCTTTCTTTTGTATATTTTAGTTTGCTTTGAAGTTATAGGAGTAGAGAGTTACAGTAGATTTAAGGTCACTGGTCTGTAAGTCCCATTTACAGAGTCACAATGCCAAAAATGGCTCTAACCTAAGCATCCACCAGTGGAAATGGCTGAAACCATAGGGGATGAAGGATTAGAGTATGTATATAGGTTTTTTATTTTTCTTTTTTGTTGTTGCATTGAAGTTTCTAGACCAAGAGTGAAGCCCTATGGCTGATTGCTACGAATAGGTGAGCCTAGACAGGGTGAAGTTGGATTTGGTTCGAGCACCCATGATCTTGGGGAAAAGACTTAGAGGCATTTACAGAAGCCCTAAAGAGTCTCCTTGAAGGATCCAAAGGTGGGGGGAGGTGAAATGAAGTTTGAAGACCAATTTGGTGGCAATTGGTCAAGACTAGTCCAGAGGCCTAATTAATAGGTTGAAAACTAGGGCCTGGTGGAAACTAGGGTTGTGGGTGCATCCAGAAGCTAGGATTTTGGACCTAATAGGGTTGGTGGATACCTTGAAGATTTTCAAGGTCTTCTGTGGAGTTGTTTGGAGGATTTGAGAGCTTAAGCCCAAAAATAGTGAAATTTGACCTACTAGGAAACAAGCCAATCAGGCCTCCTAGTGAATTTGATACCAATTGGATTGGTAAAGTATCCAGAAGTGTGGGAAAGGGTTCTAAGGAAATTTGAATGGGCCAAGAACATAGACAAGAGTCTAAGGGGATGTTTGGGAAGATTCTAAGCAAGGGTTTGGGATTCTAGGGGAAAATCTAGTGAAGAAGCCTAGGTAATTGAAGAGCTAGTTGGACTAGTTGAACCTAGGAGTATTGGAGTCTTCAAAAAATCAACTATACCTTGGAGGAGAAGTTGATAGTGAGGGTCTTGGAGATCCACATTGGAGAAGAACACAAGAAGAGGTAACCATTGGATGGTTAGAAGAGATTAGGAGCACTTTGGGATAAGAAATCACTAGAACCCTAAACCCTCTGCATCAAAGTGGTATCAGAACCAGAAATTCTTGAAGTTTATCTATGTCTGAAGGGGAGGAGAGTCAAGAGGTTGACAACATGCCTCCTAAGGCAATGAGAAGAGATGCCATTGTGGAATTGGTTTAGGGCCTCTTGGAGAAGGCTAGTGTGTCAGAAACAAGGAGTAAGAATAAAGTAACTGAATGGGGAGATGAGAGTGAGGATGAAGAGACTGAGAATCAGTCAGGAGAATCTAAAGGAAAAGAAGTGGAGATGGATAAAGACCAAAAGGTGTTCTTGGATGCCTTCAAATCCATCAATAAAGATAGTATGGAACATATACCTTACTATTGTGGCAGCTTGAATGGTGAAGAGTTGTTGGATTGGTTAGAGGCCATAGATAATCAGTTTGACTATAAAGAAGTGGCAGAGGAGAAGAGGGTCAGCTATGCCAAGGCTAGACTCAAAGGATCTGCATTGGTGTGGTGGAACATGATGCAGGATGATAGGGAAACAAATGGAAAGAAGAAGATAGTTTCTTGGGAGAGGATGAAGATCAGATTGAGGGCACAATTATTTCCTACTGACTATGAGATTCAGATGTATCAAAAGTTGCAGAACTTGAGACAAAAGGAGATGACAATAAGTGCCTACACTAAGGAGTTCCACAAATTGAGCCTAAGGGCTAGAAGACAAGAAGAAGAAATGGAGAAGGTAGCAAGGTATCTCAATGGGTTGAGACAAGGGATACAAGATGAAATTAATATGATGGCTCCTGAAAGTATGCACAAGTGTTTTCAGTTAGCCTTGAGAGCAAAGGATAAGGCTAAAAGGAGGAATGACTTCCATCAAAGAGGAAGAGGTGGTAACAATAACATAGGATTCATAGGTAGGAGCAACTTTGGTAGAGGACAAAGCCCAAATAGACCAGAGGAAAATCAGTCTATGGATAATAGTGGGGGTAATCAGTTCAGAGGATCTTTTCAAAGAGGGGGATACAGAGGAAGAGGACCACCAAGAGGTAGATTTCAGTCCCAAGGGAGATCTAATTCAGTCTTCACTGGCAGATGTTATAACTACAATCAAGTGGGTCATACAATGGGCAGATGTCCTAAAAAGGCTACCTCATCTTCTATGGGAGATAGAAGAAATCAGTTGGTACAAGAGGATGATACACAAAGTGTCACTTCTCCTATTTCCAAGGCAGGGCCAGTGATGGATGGAGAGAATCTAATGTTGAGAAGGACTTTTTTGAAAGTACCTAATACCATAGAGCCACCTCAAAGAAAGAATTTGTTTAAGACTACTTGTAGGTCTCATGGAAAGATTTGCAAAGTGATAGTGGACTCTGGATCCACTGAGAATATAGTATCAACAGAGATGATGGACAAATTGAAACTTAGAAGGATACCTCATACCACTCCCTATAAAGTTTCATGGTTAAACAAGGGAAACCAAATAGTGGTAGATGAACAAACCATGGTGGAGTTTGAGATAGGTGAGTATAAGGACAAGGTCCTATGTGACATATTGCCCATGGATGCATGTCATCTTCTTTTAGGATGTCCATGGAAATATGATGTGAAGGCTATTCATGATGGAGAAAAGAACAACTATGTAATCACCAAACTAGGGAAGAAGTTTCAAATGGATCCATTGCAAGAACCTAATGAGGAGAAGCATGTGGGAACCAGTGTGATGCTCTTGAGTGGAAAGGAGTTTCTAAAAGCTATGAAGAAGGAGAGAGGAGTTTGTTGTGCAGTGATAGTGAAGCCAAAGGAGGAGACCAAGGAGAAAGCCAAATTTTAATATCCCTAGCTCCTTGTGCCAAACAAAGTGACTCATCATTTGAGCATGTTCCTTGTTGGAAATTATAGAAACTCAATCTTCAATGCTTGATGTTTCATCTCTTGCATGTTTACGACCTTCCCTAAACAATGATAACTGAGAGAGAAGGGTGGTCGATATTCTTGACTAGCTTCTCTTGTACAATGGATCCTTTTTATGTGTTTGCATGTTTGTAATGTGCCTCCCCCATGATATTTTTCTTGTTATATGTTATGTCTATATTTCTTTAGACGACCCTTGTTTCTCCGTTGGCACAAGATGATAAAGGAATCAAGCATGTCATGAAAATTCTTCTATTTGTATCTCAATCAGGTTCTATATGTTGTACGTATGTTATGTGATTTTATTTTGTACATCTTTTGTGATCTTCTTCCATTGTGCTTATAGTTGTACTACCTTTGGGGGATGATGTTGATTCATTTTCAATAATTCTCAATATACATGAGTTATAAATGATCATAATGACCCCAGAGTTAGTAGATCTCTTTGTGCTCTTTTTTTTCATGTGCTATATTTCCCTTGGTTTGTGCTCACTTGGGGGAATATCACCATGGAAAGGTCTTTTGGATGTATGTATGCTCTTTTAAATCCATTTCTCATGTTAAGGCATTTGCAATCACTTTAACTTGGGGGCATACACTCCACTCCTTGTTATACATTTTGCACACACACACACACACACTCAAATCAATCCTTTTGCACTCCCATGTGTTATTTGGAAGGATTCCTAAATCATTTTGTGCCCCTATGCATTATTTAGCGGATGACCTTGGAAACATTTCTTTCATTGGTAGTACTCCTTTTGCAGTATTTTGTACCAATCTCTCTTTACATGACCCATATTAAGATGAACTTTACTAGGCTATCTTGGTCATGTCTCATTTCTCTCTTTTTTGAGTGTTTCTTCTTTTTATCTTGGTTTTGGATTTGATGAGGACCTAAGTCACTTGGGGACTTTGTGTCTCCTTGTCTCCTTGACCTTGATAAAAAGTTTTCCAATTCTTTGATCTACTTTATCATAATCATGAGGTAATCTCATAATGTAGATAAAGTGAGGGCCAAATGTATCATCCTAAATTGTAGTGACATACAATTAATGCTTAGTTAGGTCCTATTTTGTGTCCTTGGGGTTATGTATTTGTTATGCTTGATCCAGCCTCTATTCTGCTTTTCATTCTAGTGTCCTCTCTGCTATTGGGACCCATGGTTCAAATTTCCATGCATTAGGGAGGGAATAGGATGATCTAGTCAACCTATTCCTTGGAATGAGTTGACCTAGTTGGCCTATTCCCCTATGTTTGCCCTGCAATTTGAATAGTATAACGGTCCTAACAATTGAGCGGGAAATTCAAAATTTCTAGGACTTCCTTCATATTTTTATCTCTCAAATGCTTGTAAGGGGTATATAAGCATCTTACTTCTATTCATTTAGACATAAAAAGAAATAAGTGGATAACCAAAAGATGAAGCTCAAGAGAATTTAGATCTCAAAGATCCTAAGGAAGATTTCAAGCATTCAAGACATCTTTCAAAGGAAATATTTTCCATTGTAGCAAGCTTCTCTCCCTTGTTGAAGGCCAAGAAGAGGAGACCTCAATCATGCAAGAAGATCTTTCCCTCAAGCATACACATATCAATGGGAATTAATTTTCTCTCAAGTCATGTGACTTCAAGCATAACAACATTGGAGATTTAAGGAGTATTTGCAAATTTAGGCATTTGTGAAAGGCATCCTTGATTCTTCTCCTATAATAATGCATTACAGGGATTACCTCAAGCATCTTCATAGGCATTGCGATTTCAAGTTCGTTTATGAAGGTATATTCATTCCATTTTCAAATATAGCCTCTTCTTTTTACCAGCACACTTTCACTTTCAATTTATTTTATTTCAATTTCAAGGTTGATTCCTTAACCGATGTTTTACTGAGGCAAACCCCTTTCTACCCAATAATTTCCCTCTTTTCTATGTGTAAGAATAGGTGGCACTAGTTTCAGGATCATACTGGGAGTCCACAAGAAACTAGCTATAGTCTGAAACTCAAAATAGTTGGAAGACTAGGGAATAGGCTGACCCAGTTGTGTTAGGCCTAGGAATAGGCCAACCCAGCCTAACAGTTCCCTCTAGATCAACTCCAAATTGAAATGGGCCAGTTATAGTTTTTGGGTTATATTTCTGGCATCAAAATTTCTCTGCCTATGTTTGTTGAAAGTCAACTCTTTTCTCTATTTGACCTTGAATCATGTATTTTCCTATCAATTTTGCATTCACTCATCACTCCTTACTCTCCTAAATTGCATAGAAACGAAGGAATCCACATTGCATCCACTTGGCACTTGATCTCCCTTTGAGCTTGAGTGGATCATCTTTTCCTTCCAATGCAACATAGAAGGATATGGGTCTTAGTTCATTAGCTTAATTATCATACCAACAAAACTAGTTCCTTTTATGTTACACAAACTAAAAAAGTGGGATTGATTCTTCAGGGGAACTATAATTATATGTCCATATCATTCCAAATATAAGTAGACTTTCAAAATTGTATCATTAAGAGGTTTGTGAATGGATTAAAATAATATGATAATAACTTGCACCTATATATGTGCAACATTTTTGGCTAAGAAACCATATTCTCCACTATAAAATTTCACAACTATAAATAACTAGAGCACCCAATAGGAATCTATGTTATCCCATTTGTCATTATGGTTGCTACCTTTATATAAATGATTCTTTAAAGAATAAAGATAGTTATTCGATAGAAACTATTACATGTTGAAATGTCACACATTATCTTACACATCTTACATGACATCAGATATTCTTACATGTCATAAAATAAATTACACAACAAAAGTGTCATCTCAAGTGTAATACCCTTTTCCATAAGTTTACAAGTTAAATACACAAGTGAAATAAATAAAATAAACACGTGTATATAAAAATGTATAATACTTAATCCTAACAATACGATGGATAGTAGTAAGTAGATGACAATCATAAACCTTAGCAATTGTTTGGAGGAGTCCATCTTGAACACTTCCCAACCAATAGTGGAGTAATGCATCTCCATTAGCTATAAGAGTAACATGCTAAGCAGAATCCAAGCGGCACTGTCACTACCCATTTTGGGATATTTATAATGAGAATGAAGGGAGAATATGACACTAGAAACTATGTAGGGATCATTCCTCCAATGGTCTTACGGTTAGAAGATTTGCTATTTTTAGGGCCACTTTTTTAGGCTAAACTTTCTTTTTTATTAATACATTAGAAATTAGTAGTGATTTTTCATGATTGGTAATGTTAGAGTACATAGTTTTCCTCACTTATTAATTATATCATGTTGATATTAATTATTAAGTTAGTCGTACTCTATTTTTCACTTAAGCTTTCTCTTAAGTTAGCTTTTTCCTTTTTCAGGGTTTCATTCACCTTTAAAGTTGAATGCTTGTAATTGTTTTTGCATACTCTTGGAATACATTTTTTAGCTCTCACATTTTGAGCACAGAAGGGTTTAAGCTTTTTCAATCTTTTGCTTCATTCTTTGTAACAGGTATCTTGCATGCAGATTGGTCTTGGAAGTCAAAGCTATATTTCTCAGTTTCTACATGGTATCAGAGCCATTCTACTGCTGCTTGTTCGAGTTCTTTTGAAGCTGTGGATCAAGCATCCTTTTTTCTACTTTTTTTTGTTGTTTTATTGGATCTAGGGAGTCTCATTTTCTTTGGTGCACTTTGGGAAAAAACCGACCTCGCGGTTACATCTGGAAGGCCCCAGAATCCATATAAAACATGACCTATTTGGCCTCCGGAGCATCTAGGAGAATTTTTTGCCCTACTAGGGCCGTACGGGCACGGAAATCAAAACAAATTTCTTTTTTTTCAAAAAAAAAAAAATTATAAAACGCTGCCTGCTGTGTTATTTTAATTGCGCCACCGGTGCTCAGCCCCGCCGCCGCCCGTGCGTCGCCCCCAGCTCACGCGCCACCCTTCAGCCACTGCGCCGCCACCGCTGCACCGCCCGGCTGCCACCGTCGCCCAACCCGGCTGCCACCTCCACCGGCGTCGCCGCCCACGGGCCACCCCCGCCCGGCCGGACGTCCTATGACGGCGATACGACCATCAAATTGTTTCCCGGGATTGTGTTTTTCTAGGGACCTTGTCTTTTGGGGGTACCTGTGCCTTTTTGGCTCTACAAGGCTCATACAGACTTGGATTTTTGACTTCTATATATCGTCGAAAAGCTCTTTCTGAGGCCGTCACTCTCATCCAGGTCTCATTTCTTGATTTTTCCATTTGCTTGCTAGATTTTGTAGTCAAAGATGCACCTTATTTTGTGCTCCTGTTCTGCTTCAGAAACTAAGGTTTTTCTCTAGTTCTTTGTATTTTTTGCTTCATTTTGTGGTGTACGGGAGTTAGTTTGATAGTGTGTGGGGGGGTGCATATCTCTTTCTACTTTTTCAATTCAGAGAGACCCTTCTTCTTCCGTCTTATTCTCTCAATGTCAGACACATCCATTGTCATTTTGACTCCACATAACTACCACACATGGAAGCCACAAATGACCAGATTCCTCATGTCACAAGGTTTATGGTCCTGCCTAGATGCGGCTCAGCCTATTTTATTGAGGCCTTATGATGCTCTTATGCACATGAATAGGATGGATGAGGCAATGGGCCTCATTGCCCTGAATGTTTCAGATGGGTTATTGTTCCACCTGGATGGTCTGACCACACCCAGAGATATGTGGGACAAGTTTTCCACCTTGTTTGGCACAGTGAATCAGTTCAGGGTCCTCCTGATAGATGCAGAGTTCACCTCCTTGGTACCTGAATCATTCACCAGCATTGAGGACTTCCTGATGAAGTTCAAGTCTCTTTGATCTATTTTACAGGTTGCTGGAAAGACGAAGTCAGATGATGAGTGTATCTTCCTGATACTCTCAAAGCTTCGTAGTCCTTATCAGATTTTCACTTCTACCTTCTACTCCACTATGGATGCACTGGGTGCACGTCATGTTATGCCCTCTTTTGAGACCTTCTGTGAAAGGTTAACTCGTGAGCAGTCCAAACTTAGTCAGATGGATTCTCTTATAGGTTCACAGTCACAGGCATTGCTTGCCAAGTCATCTCAGGATACACAGAAGCCGAAGCCGAAGCAGATATATGATTCCTCTTCTCAGCACTCTACTGGCCCACCATCTTCTTCTAAGAAGGAGAAACAGAAGAATGAGAACCCTACCTGTTACTATTGTCAGAAGGGGTCCCATGATGAGTCACATTGTTTTCAGAAGAGATTTGATGGATATGAGAAACAGATTGCAGATTTGCAAGCTCTCCTTCAGAAGAGCACTATTTCCTCTCCATCCTCTTCCACCTCACAAGGGTCTGCTTTTCAGTCTTCTGCCTCATCTTCAACATCTGGTCAGGATTTTGGATAGGGTCATGCATTATGGGTTTCCGTTGCATCCCCTTCCTAGGTCCATTGGATACTGGATTTAGGTGCTTCTCACCATATGACGTCTTCTCTGGAGATCTTCTCTTCTATTGAGGCTTCTCCTATTCCCCACATTCTCATGGGGAATAACACTATTATGCCAGTCTGCGAGAAAGGTTATGTACGCATTCAGGATGGCACATTCAATGATGTATTGTATGTCCCATCTCTATCTGGAAACCTTCTCTTGATTTACCATATTACACATAGTGGATCCGGGAAGACAGTTCCGTTCATGCCAGATTTAGTCTTCATTCAGGATAGTGTGACAGGTGTCATTGTTGCTACAAGGACAATTGATTATTCCACCTGTCTCTACACCTTCACACATTTTGGTCCACCATCTCCATTATCGGAGCTCAGCTCTCCTCTTCCGCGAGAGCATCATGTGGTGCAGTCAAGTCACTTGAACCTCTGTGTTGTTCCTGAGACCACTGCTGTGACTGCCACACCACATCTTGTTGAGGTTCTTTCTCTTCAGCAGGACTCTTCCTCAACACTGCCAGACCCTCCAGATCCCTTCATCGAGCCACCAGGTGCAATTGTTGAGGATTCTACAGAGGACACTCATCTCCTCTCTCATGATAGTGTCAGCACACCTGTCATACCACTTGCATTGGGGATTCCATTTCAGGATCCTCGTGTCTTCTCATTTGAGCATTAGCTCGGCCTTCCAGTGACACCTCATCTTTCGAGGTCACCTCTTTAGTGCTCACTTCCTTTCACTCCTTTGTATTGGCATCATGGTGGTTTGTTCATTGATCCAGGGGTTCTTTCATTCTGGGGGGCTTTGGAGCCTCGACCCTCTCTCACGGGGGGGTCGGCAACACGCATTGTACTCATGGCTTTGATAGAGTCTCTTGAAGTCATCCTTTATCTTTTGCTTGCTTTTATATCTCTTTTTGGAGAGGAGTTTTTCCCACTGGGTTTTCTCCTTTATCTTCGGTTCACAGAGATTTCCTTGTATTGGGTACCTGATCAGGCCTTGTTACCGGGACCCATTTCTTGCTTTCATAGCTGTGCTAGGTTAGCTTACCTCCTGAGCTTCGCTTAAGGGGGGGTGTTAGAGTACATAGTTTTCCTCACTTATTAATTATATCATGTTGATATTAATTATTAAGTTAGTCATACTCTATTTTTCACTTAAGCTTTCTCTTAGGTTAGCTTTTTCCTTTTTTAGGGTTTCATTCACCTTTAAGGTTGAATGCTTGTAATTGTTGTTGCATACTCTTGGAATACATTTTTCAGCTCTCACATTTTGAGCATAGAAGGGTTTTAGCTTTTTCCATCTTTTGCTTCATTCTTTGTAACAGGTATCTTGCATACAGATTGGTCTTGGAAGTCGAAGCTATATTTCTCAGTTTCTACAGGTAAAACTAAAACTAACATAAAAAATAGTTACAAATATAGTATAATTTATACCTTTCGATATGTAACATGAATTTCCAATTAAAAACATCTCATAACTCAAGGAGAATCCAACAAAAACTTGGTTCTATAACTTGATAGAATGTTATGAAATGTGAAGGGCTTGGCTATAATGGATGAAATAATTCATGAATATAGTTCCAATCATTTTGTGCTTGAGTACGAAACCAAGAAATAGATAAAATAGAGTTCCTTAGATTAGAAACCCAAAGATGTAATAGATAGTCAGTAATCAAAAGTCCTTGGTATATCAAAAATCATGAAAATGAGTAATCTTGGATTCTAAAATGATTTGTACATCATATGAGAGTGTTTGACCAACATGAAGGAAGAAGACTACAAATACAACCTATAATTCAGCTTTTGAACAATGGGAAATTGTGGCAAAAACCATCTATATCATTTTCTATGAGTATAATTCTGGAACATATTATCAACATACAACTTCCAATCCTTCCACTAGGGCTTAGTAGAGTGCATAAAATATTTTACAATTGATGTGATGGCATGAAATCAATTATTGTATCAAAAGACTCTTTGTTTATAGGACATAATCTAAACTTAGCCATGGTCTATGGCTAAGCAATCCAAGTAGCTTTAACTTCATCGATTGAATAACCTTTTGAAGAACTTAACAAAGTGTACTATGGAATTTATATCTAGGGAATTTCCGGTAACAAATTTTGCTTAAGTACAATGGTAAAAGATCAACCAAAATGGATTAATTATTGATGGATATACTAGTATAAAATCCACCCCCACTCTAAATTAACCAAAGATTAACTATTTCCTTGGCTTTCCAAATACTTTTGGAAATAAAAGAGACTTGTTTTGATGGGAGTTGGACTGATCGCCCGAATGTAGAAGCCAAGCTCATGTTGAGTAGTTCTTCCATGTGGAAATCCAAACATAATATTATTACATAGTAAAACTTCACAAGCTCTAACAATCCATTTAGTACAAAGTGAAACACAATGTCTAGCGATGTCAATAAAGCCTAAACCTCTAGATTCCTTAATAAGATAAAAATATATCCCAAGCAACATCATATAATACTTTGGTACAAATTGAAATCAACCAATAGAAAGTCCTACGAGAATTTCTTCAACTTGTGATATGTAGCTTTGGATAAGACCGATTAGGATGAGCAGTAAACATGGATAGAACTTTAGAACATATTTAAAGCTTACTTTCCAACAAGAGTGACTTGGTGACCCAATGTATAATATTTTTCTTCACTCTAATTACAAGAACTAAGTCAAGAAAACATAGCAGAAAATGAGTATTCCAAGGAGCTTGAAAATTTTATTATATGGTCATCTAGCCAAAAAAAATAAGTTAGGTTAATAGAAATGAGAATGATTACCAATGTAATTGCATCTAACTCCATTAAATATTGAAGCTACAAGCTAGGAAATGTGTTGAGATACTTAAAATTCACACCTTGTCAACCAACTTTAAGGGAACTTGGCATGCACTTTAATGGTTAATGGGTGAACAAACCTTGGACCTTTAATATGGAACAAAGTGCGTCCACCCTTGATTAGAAGGCGTCAACATTTGTTCATTATATCTCCGTACAATTAGTTTTTCCTTGGATCAATCCCTATTAGCTATGTTTAGTCTTTGGTTCTCTCAATTGAGCTAGGAACACCTGCAATCATGGAATCATGTCATAAATGAGACAACAATAGTTCCTCCTTTATTCAACCAAGGGGTGAGAGGATGAAGCTACTTGATCTAAGAATCTAGTTCACCATAGTGGGATTTGGTATTACCCTTGGTCAACCTAATAAATGTGATGAAAGAGTCATCTATGAAAGACTCATTGACCAATTGTGTTGATAGTTGTAGGAAGGGAAATCCATTTGGATAATGATATTTGAGATGGTATTAGCAAGAAGATTGGTAAATCCTTCAACCATTAATTTGTAGAGAGAAAGTGAAAGAGTGAAACGTTGGCAAATGGACTTAAAGAGGCTAGATTGTTCAAATTAGACATCACTGACCCTAAGACAAACATAATTATTTGTTTTAGTGGATTGAAGGAAATTGGAACAAAAGCCAAGAGCTTCTAAGCATGACTTGAATGATAGTCCACTATCATAGGCTTTCTCAAAGTCAATTTGGATGAAGACTTTTTTTTTGCTAGATTTCCTAACTTATTCCATACCTTCTCAAGTAGCAATGGCATTGTCAAGAACATATCAATTTTGAATCAAACTTGTCTACCCTAACTAAACAAGAAGCAAATGAGGCATCTAATTTACAAAACAAAAATGAAAAAAACACCTTAACAATTGTCTTGTCAAAAACATTCAACAAGATGATGGATCTCGAATTACAAACTAATTTAAAATCTCCCATATTGATCACATTTCCCTTAGATTTAAAATTATAGGCATTACACTATCATATTTATTATGACCTCTTTAATCCTTCTAATCTTAAAATGACCTAAATTGAAAATCATGGCATCCATTTTTATCATCCAAGAGGAATAGAGAGTTTAGTCTAACGATCTAAAGCTTAACTTTTTATAGAACTAGCATCTCCTCCCCATAATCTCTAGAATGATGTGCAATGAATCCGCAAGAAAATCAAGACTTAAACTAACTCAAGCGTCAAAATTATGACAACCATAGTAGCTAGACACAAAACCAACAAATTATATATATATATTCCATGACAAAATATGTCTGTATTCTCTAAACTCCTAATGAGGAATCTGTGTGTATGCATTCTCTACCTAATGCAACAGAGATTTATATTTGTAAGTATTGTAAACTAAGAAAGTAGGATTGATTCTTAAGGGGAACTAGAAGTTTATGTCCCTATCATTCCAAATAGAAGTGGACTTTCCAAAAGATGTGAGTGGGAAGCATGTGAAAGGAGTAAAATAATGTTAGAACAACTTGCACCTTCAAATCTGCAACATTTTTCGCCAACAAACCGCGTTCTCCACAACTGTAAAGAAGTGGAGCACCTAACAGGAATCTAAGTTTATTATAACTGCTACTTTAATGCAAATGATTGTTTAAGAAACAGTGAAATGCAGAGGTCTTTTCCCATTTTATATCATTTCAGTTCTCTGAAAGATTTCAAAATGCCATATAAAAAGGTGTGCAAAGGCTTCCTCTGTATTACTTGAATAACTCAAGATGGGGAACTGTGTCTTTAATGGTGTGACCAAGCAAAATATTGAAAGATCTCAACAACTATCTATATCATGTGGGGAAAGTAATGATAAAGCTGTAAATAATCAGTGCTCAGATATAAAGAAACCCACTGTTGGGATTTCTAAAGGAGGAGGAGATGTTTATCAGGTGAAGGTGTTGATTTCTGCAAAGCAATTGTCTAAACTGCTGTCTCATCAAGATAACACAGCACTGTTATCACTTTTACTTGGAAAATTGCAAACAGGAGGATTTGGGGGCCATGCTAAACCTGCAAAGAAATCATGGAGATCATCTCTGGAAGTTATTCCTGAAGTTTAGAAGTAATGTGAAGAGATGGAGCATGCCTTTCAAACCCGTTTTGTGAAATTGGGATCAGTGAATAGAAATATTTAGGGAAGAGCACTCAAGAAGGTTGTAATACTAGTAGCATTGCAATGCATAATTTGATGCCTTTTAATTAGAAATGTTTCAGGTATTACTTAAAAGAGGTGGTGTTAGAATTCTTTGGTTCTTAAATTTAAAATGGAATTTGAGTTTAAGTCTTGTTTTTTCATTTTTTTTACTTTCGCCACATCTTAGATCACGAGGATTTCATAGGTTAAATCAGTATCTCAAATCATAATGATAAGGAAATGTTTTTATCTTTTGAAATATCAAATAATTATATAAATAAATTTTCATTTTAGTAGGTAAATATAAGATAGATAAACAATTATATTTTACAATTTCTTCTGATTTACTTTTAAATACAATTTAACTATTTTTAATTTAAACCTTTAAAAAAATCAACAATTAAACACATAACTACCTCCAAAAGAATCAATAAATTGTGAGGGCTTAAGATTGATTCAATTTTAACAGCCTTTACTAACTTGCTTCTAGATCTGGTATAATAGATTCTATGAGTTTAGTTGCAAGATTTATGGAGGACTCATATGATACTGACCCCTTATTGTGAAGAGAATATATGCATATAGGAGAAAGGACCCAGTAACTATTAGGGGCTATCCTTTCCCTTAGAGTTAGAGAATTTCTTGGATAAAATTATGTGACAACATGAAAAAGGTATGATGATCATAATAGATCTTTAAAAGTTGACTCAGTTTTATGTATAAACTCTTTTAACTAGTTTTCATATATGTTATCATTCAAAACATAAGCCAGAGAGCTGCACTATGGGACTGATGCAGTTGCCAAATTATTTAAGAAGATGCATCATTGGCCCAAGATGGCAGCAGAAGAGAAGTTAAACAAAAGGAAGAGCACGTTGAACAAGTGGGATATTAGGATAAAATAGTGCCCAAATAAAATAGGATACAGGAAATAAAAAAGTGTGTGCAAGGAAAATTCAAATAAAGTATGTGGACTGAACATTTGGGAGGGAAAAAGCATACTATGTGAAAAAGACCATGTGAAACATTTAAGTTCACATATGACCATATACAAAAAAATTTTATTGAAGAGGGAATATAAAATGGAAAGCAAAAATGATAATGGCTAGACTAAACAGGGCATAGATGATATTTTAAGAAGAGTAAAGAGATAGAAGATGTTAACACAATCAAGAAAAGACAACAAAAATTGGTGATGGAAGATCTAAGATACAATGAAAGATAATTCTATAGACTATTTGACCTCTAACATTACTACAAATATTCATTACTCATTCAAAGACAAACAACTTCAATAGTTAATAATAACATAAATGAGCATTCAAATACTCCCAGTCATAAATTCATTTAAAATCTCTGAAGATTTCCTGGTCTTTGAAGAAGCGATCTACAATATTACCAGCCTGGTTGAGAAAATTATTAGAATGGCGGAAGCATAGAATAGAAAGGAAATAATATATTTTTAATTCTCATTAACTTAAATGAATACAGAGTATCAGAAAACTGTCAGAAATGTAGCTTCTGAGAAACTAAATTAGTTAATAAATGCAAGAAATGTTGTTGTGAATTAAAATGTGATGGGTTTTCTCAAGTAATCGTATCTATTCAAAGTCACCGGTCATCCTTGTTTTTTTTATTTTCAGATTACTCGGATCCTTCTAGAATAATACTGTACCAATCATTGGTTTGATTGTTTTCCACCGACCTGATTATTTTGTTTTTGCCCTTCACACAAAATCTACTCTTTAAAATTTCTATTTTCTCTGTCTTCCACATGTTAAATCAAGTCAATGGAATACATTAAAAAATTTCATGTACAAAGCATAGTCGACAAAACGATTGCATACAGATTATCCAGATAATTCCAGCCCTGCTACCAATTTCAAACCCTAAAAACCCCAAACAAAGATCAAAACTTCATACGAATCGAAAATCAAATTCAATCTGATATGTAAATGTCGTCCACAATCTTTTAACTGCATGTTTATTTTTAACTAAAACAGAGATAAAATTTTATTCAACCTAATTTAAAAGAAGTAACAGACAAGCTAAAAGGATGCTCTTATGAGGTCTTTCAATATAAATTCCTAGCCAACTCATTTCATCCTAGAAATCTAGGTTTATCAAGCTATAATACAAAAAAAAACTTTTGTTTATGAGCTCTCACTGTTTGTTATCAGTTTACTTTTTTTTCACAAAGTAGCACCTTAGATTGGAAACCCAAAGATACAGTAGATGGTGAAGTTCTTAGTATATAAAAAATCATACAATATGAGTAATTTTGGGTTCGAAAATTGATTTTTATATCATTTGAAAGTGTATGGCTGATTATGCAATATGAGTAGTCTTGGGTTCAAAAATTGATTTTTATATCATTTGAAAGTGTATGGCTAAAAAATGTGGCAAAAATCATCTATATCCTTTTCTATGAGTATAATTGTAAAAGGGAGTATCAACATACAGCTTCCAATCCTTCTACAAGGACTCAATAGGATGCATAAAGTATTTTACAAATAATATGATGGCATGACCTTAATTATCGTATCACAAGACTCTTTGTTCATAGGGCATAATCTAAACCTAGCCATGACCTGTGACTAAGCAAGAGAAGTGTAATTAACTTCATAATACAAATCTTGCAAATGCTCAAATCATCTTTTCAAGAATCTAACAAAGTGTATCCAAAGATTTTCAAGGAGCAACTTTTATTTAAGTACAATGGTAGAAGATCAATTAAAATGGATAATGTTTTAATGGCTAGACTAGTGTGAAGTCCATCCCCACTCTAAATTAATCAAGGATCAACTACTTCCTAGGCTTTCTATACGTTTTTGGAAATAAAAGTGTCACTTGTTTTAATGGGAATTAGAGCCACCACTAGATTGTAGAAGTGAAGTTTGGTTTGAGTCCAAACTAGTCAAGAATGTATCAATTTCAAATCAAACTTTCCTACTCTAACTAAACAATCAGCATATGAGGTATTTAATTTACAAAACAAAAACCTTAACAATTATCTTATCAGAAGCATTCAACAAAATGATGGATCTCCAATTACAGACTAATTTGAAATCTCTCATTGATCACATTTCCCTTAGATTTAAAATTAGACATTGTACCATCATATTTATAGGCATTGTACCATCATATTTATTATTTATGACCTCTTTAATCCTTCTAATCTTAAAATGACCTAAAATGAAAACCATGTCATCCATTTTTTTCTCCAACACAAATGGTGAGTTTAGTCTAGCAATCTAGAGTTTAGCACTTTATAGAAAAGGCCTTCTCTATAACATTTTCAACAATGTGTAATAGACCTTCATCCACACAGCAGATAAATCAAGAATTAAACCTATAACCAACATTTACCTAAAACAATAACCAAAACTGAATAAATTAACCTTAGAATCAAAATGATAACATCCATAGTAGTTAGCACATAGCCATAAAAAAAAAAAATATATTCCTTGAGAAACTATGCACATACGTTACAAAATATGTGTCTGTGTCCTTCTAATCAGGAATCTGTGTGTATGCATTCTCTACCTAATGCAACAGAAATTTATATTTATCTAGTATTGCTAACTAAGAAACTGAGATTGATTCTTCAGGGGAACTAGAAGTTTATATCTGTATCATTCCAAATAGAAGTGGACTTTCAAAACTGTAGTGGGAGGCATGTGAAAGGAGTAAAATAATGTTAGAACAGCTTGGACCTACAAATCTGCAACATTTTTCGCCAACAAACCGCGTTCTCCACAACTGTACAGAACTGGAGTACCAAATAGGAATCTAAGTTATCCTATTTTCCATTATGGCTGCTACTTTAATACAAATGATTCCTTGAGGAATAATGACAGTTATTCAATGGCGACGTGCAAAGGTCTTTTCCCATTTTATATCATTTCAGTTCTCTGAAAGTTTTCAAAATGCCATATAAAAAGGTGTGCAAAGGCTTCCTCTGTATTACATGAATAACTCAAGATGGGGAACTGTGTCTTTAATGGTGTGGCCAAGCAAAATATTGAAAAATCTCAACAACTATCTATATCATGTGGGGAAAGTAATGGTAAAGCTGTAAATAATCAGTGCTCAGATATAAAGAAACCCACTGTTGGGATTTCTAAAGGAGGAGGAGATGTTTATCAGGTGAAGGTGTTGATTTCTGCAAAGCAATTGTCTAAACTGCTGTCTCATCAAGATAACACAGCACTGTTATCACTTGTACTTGGAAAATTGCAAACAGAAGGATTTGGGGGCCATGCTAAACCTGCAAAGAAATCATGGAGATCATCTCTGGAAGTTATTCCTGAAGTTTAGAAGTAATGTGAAGAGATATACCATGCCTTTCAAACCTGTTTTGTTAAATTGGGATTGGTGAATAGAAATACATAGGGAAGAGCACTCTAGGTTGCAATGCATACTTTGATGGCTTGTAATTAGGAAGGTATTACATAAAGAGGCTGTGTTAGAATTCTTTGGTAATTAAAAATTTTAATGAAATTTTAAAAGATTTTCATTTTTCTTTCTTTGGGTAAGATGGTTTCTTCATCTGTTATCTTAAAAATTAGAAGTTATATGGATTTTTTTGTGTTTAATTGTTGATTCAATTTGTGAGGCTGTTGGTATGCTTTATTGTTTACATCATCTGTCAAGATTTAAATTTTGCATAAATCAGATTGGGTCAAATTTAACCTTTAGGTGACTTTGATAGACTGGTTCTTCCTATTCATTGTAGCTTTTCTAGTTTAGATGTATGTTTATCCATTGTGTTGTAATTCACTTAAAAAGAATAGAGTTGCCAACATTTATAAAATATAATAGTTTCTATCAAAGAGGAGAAAATAACTACATATGCACTCCTTTGCTGTCTATAAAAATAATATTTAACTTCAATTTTTGTGGTGTGTGTGTGTGAAAATAATTTAATGAGGTCCTTAAAATAGATTGGGATTACTTTTCCTTCTTCTATACATTTGCATGCCTAAAAAGTTGGTATGTTTTCACATATTTCCTACCATCAACCTTTTATGTCTTGTCCTTGATTTCTAGTTCTGTATAAAAATGTATGCATTAAAGAAGGGTGGTCACTATCCATCATAATTTCTAACCACCCATTTCAGAATGCTCCCATGGTTCTGATTAAGTAAAAGCAGGTTTTACAAGTATGCATTAAAGAAGGGTGGTCACTATCCATCATAATTTCTAACCACCCATTTCAGAATGCTCCCATGGTTCTGATTAAGTAAAAGCAGGTTTTACAAGGACCCGAAACCTTTACAAAAAAACCAAAGAGTTCAGCAGGTTTTAAGAATGCTCCCATGGTTAAAATTGCTTCCTTTGAGCATAATAATGTGTCCTACATCATCTATTCAAAATTTATAAAGAATAACCATGTATAAATTATAAAATATTCTAAGATGGTGCTTCCCAAAGCTTGATGCAACACATGATAATCCTCTCCAACCAATTGAACCAACCAATCCTCACCTTGAACATAATTTTTTACCTCCACTTTCACCTCTTCCTCCACTTATTGTTCCACCTAAACTTTAAACTTGTCATATTAGTCCTACTCCCCCTATCCAACCTAAACCCAATTTGTTCAAAAGCCACACAGAGCAAACTACTTGATATAACCATAACACAACTAATCTTTGAGTTTTCCTCCTATCCCACCTAAATTTCACAATATTTACAAGTCCACTCTTCTTAATAATAAACATATAATTCTAAACTTCTTATACTCTCCCTCCTACTTTGACACATCCCAAATTTGATACTAATGCTCCCTTGATTTCTTCAATAAAACTCTCACTTGTAAACATTTTCACTTAGGAGAGTGAAACTAAATAATTAGGGGCTAGCAATATATATCTATCCCAAATGAAGCTAGCACCTCTAGATAAACTCCAATACTGACTCATTTTGGCATATAAATTCTTTGAGGACTTTCAAGAAAATGGTTTCCAATAAGATGAATCATGTACCTCAAATACATTGGATATATTATTTTATGTTGTGTGTTCCACATTTTTATTTTACTGTATGCACAATTTTTTTTCTAAATGATATAATGTCTTTATTTTTTTTATGTTGGCAATTAAGGGTTATGAACAACTGGTTTGTTATATGCAATTCCCTTATCCTCTATGGTCTTCTTTTCTTTTCTTGTGAACTATTTTATAGAATTTGGATTGACTCAAGGTTATCAAGGATGTCAAAACACTCTCACCATGTTGAAAAAAATATGACTTTCAATGTGGTTGTGTAAGGGACAACACCCTTGTTTTGCTGCAATTTTATTTCAAAAGCATGACTTTCAATCTTTTTTTTTGTGTCTTGTTTATGTTTTTTTTATATTAATCAGCAACATAACAAGGGTGATGACTCTTACACAACCACAACCCACAAGTGTCAAAAGAGATCAATAGCACATTTACAATAAAGGTGTTGGATGTCACAAGTGTAGGCCATGAACGATGCACTAACAAAAACGTTAGTAGCTCACCTCAAGAGTGGGTAGATGGCTCACCCACAACACGGGGAGAAGAATGAGAGGCTACAAAATAAGTTTTCCTACGTCGTCAGACAATTGTCCAGGTGATACAATCACTAGGATCCTTGCCAAACGGGGGAGAAAGTGTTGAAATCTCATTAGGAAGACTGTTAGCACAAGGGGCAAAGTGTTTCAAGAACGTTGCACAATGTTAGCCAAAGGTTGAAATAAAGGAGCAATAGACGAAGAAGGGTCTACATAGCCAAAGGGGACTGTACCAGAAATGGGATGAGGCACAACAGTAGCAAAGGCTAGATATGAAACATGAACATCATCTAGATCTGCAGCAGAAACATCACCCTGAGGGGAATCATCATCAGTCTACGATTCATTGTCAAAGGAAAAATCATAAGCCTGGACAGTCGAATGTTTATCATTAGCATCCTTCCACCAAGTGGCAGTGCCTTTACGCTACAAGAGAGAATAACCCTATTACCAGATGACCAATAGAGAAGCACCATAACTATCAAAATGGAAAGCCCTCATAATCTATGGATTGAGTCCACGACCTATCCCCCACCATGAGAACCACATCTCTAGGGAGAGTTGTGGAAATGTTAATGTCTACCAAAATGTGTGCAAAGGTGGAAAGGACCATGAAAAATGTGGTCTTATCCACCTTTAGAAAACAACCAATAGAGTTGTCGATGGCCTCAAAATAAGAGTTCTCCCAAAAATGAAAAGGAAGATTGGAAAGACGAACCCGCACAGGATGCACAGTCAGAGGTCAGTCAAAGGGTTGAAGGATATTGTCTAGGGTTTGACTAAAAGCGAATAATTCCCCCAAGCCCACAACTTTCTCATCACTAGATCATCTTCCTTAGAGGAAGGGAAAGGAGAAATAAAAAATACCTTAGCACAAGGGAAAAGCTCAATGTTACATGAAACCAAAGGTCTCCAAGAGTCTATTACCCAATGATGGAGGTCAAGTAGACAAGGCCATAAACTAGCCAATTTGAAAACTAACCCACGTCATTGGAAGTACTCCCCATTTTCAACCATGTCAAGGCCACAAACCACCACAAGGGAGGTCTTAGAAAAAGACAGAGATCAAGGTTTTACCTTTGGAGGAAGATTTGTAGCAGTAATGGCAACACAAGCAAAGCACCATCCCTCAAATCACCCGTTGGAATAGAGGAGCTCGGTAGAGTGACACCCAATGTATCCTTAGAATCACCCTTGAAGAGCACAAATGCATAAACGTCAGGGCAGAAGTCGTTGACTATAACAACCAATAAAACACCCTACGTTGAATGGGCCTCCACAACCAACCTTGACTTGGGTAACACAGAACATGTCCTAGGTATCATATAACCAAATGCACCATTAGCCATTCGAAAAGTGGTCGTAGCATGATCGGGAGTCACAACATTAGTTGTTGGCGCAGTTTGAGCGAGAGCCTACATTTTTAAAGTTTTTTAAAAATCCCTGGTTTATGTTGTTTATCTCACCTTTTTGTCTTTTTCCTACAACATTATGACATGCAAAATTATGGTATCACGTTGACCAAAAACATAATTTTATTTACTATTAATATTTTTTATTTAGTCATGATTATTGTACTCCTCCTTTATTAAAATCTCTTTTTTTCATCATAATTTACTTTAATACAATTTTTACATTATAAGTGTTTTATTTCCTGTTTATAGCATTGTGATTTTCCACCATTTTCATGTTACCATGCGTCAATTATATTTTTGTTTATATAAAAACACACAAAGATAGATCTCTCTATTTTTTTTCTAGTAATTGAATTTAAATGTGGTAATTTACTATATTAAAACTTAAAAATATTGATTCTCACTTGAATAATTCATAATAGAAAGCCCACATTTTCTAAAAAAAAAATTAATGTCAACAAACTTAACAATATGTTCTTGGCATCTTCTTTAACCTTGGAAAGCCTTTCCCCATAGTTTTTCTTCAGGTTTGCAATAGCCTCTAACCCCATGTCCCCATGAGGCTGCTTAAGTCTCTTTTCTGCTTAAAAATAAGCTATGCAAGTGTCCCCATGTGATATTTTAATTACGGACAAAGGAAAATATAGAATCTTTTCCTATTTTCATGGAGCAGCTGCTGCTTATTAAAAAAAAATAAGCTGTCAAAAAAAAGGAGGGGCTCATAATAAGCAGCAGCTGCATATTAAAACAAATGACATGTGGCTCCATAGAATTTTTTTTCCTCTTTTTTTTCATTTATTTCTATTATTTTCCCTCCTAAATTTATGTCTGTAATTTACTACCATTTTTACAGCAGAGTCTGCATACTTCACTAATTTTAAGCTGCTGAAATATAAGCAGAAAAATTAGTATTCATGGGGTCACCAGTTCCACAAAATGCTCCTTAAAATATTGAGCGATGGCTGCTAGCCAAAATAAGCCAAGCAGCCGCATGGGGACCTACCCTAAGGTTTTATTGAGGCGGTCTACAACATAATTCTTCTCAGTCGCTATCTATTGAACATAGCATGTTTGCTGACTAATAGCAGTAGAATCTTCACCAACGGTCTTACCAGGCATAGAAGACTTCATCAACTCCATTTTATTTCTCATGGCTCTCTGTTTAACTCGTATCTCCTTCAATTTGTGAAACACCCATTTGAATATGCAGATGGAGTCTATTGCATTATATCTTGCCATCCCTAAAACATCAACCAGTTGCTCACAATCCACAACTAAAAGATCAACATTAAGGTTCCAGTGAGACTTAGCACCATCCTCACCCACATCCCTCAAAATATTTTTTCTTGAAATAGGGGATGGGGTGGAATTATGATGACCAGGGATAGGGGGAGGATGCACCACAACTTCAAGACCCTTCACAACATTTTTGTCTTTGTCCTTACATTTTTTCTGAGAAATTAGAGGGGGGTGGAGTAGGCTTACCCATTCCTCTAGTGTTTGCAAAAGTAGAACTATAGGAGACCACAATTTTCCTTTTTCCCTTCCCTTTGGCAACATGCCCTTTAATAAAAGGCTTAAGTTTGACCTCCCTCTTAGGTTTTTTGGAGCCTCTGACTCGCCCACTAGTCCTACCCACACTTGTACTCACCCTCTTAAATAGAAATGAAATTAGAAGGGTTAGGGAGAGCCCTAAAATGGTCATCGATCAACACCAGGAAACCCTCATACAACATCAAATACTTATTCGGGTTCTCCCTGTGATCATTGATATTAGCAATAAAGGATGACAACAAAAAGTAGGGCTAAGAAACCCTGGTGTGATGCCTATAATGATTCAACAACACAAAATGGTGGTCAAAGGCCCTAGTAAAATTACCATCAAGGGTGACATATTCCATGATTACCTTTAAAATCTTCCTCCAAATGGGCTTGATGATCCCAGTTTTGTAGCAACTCTTTGGTTTGCGCTCTAACTTCTCGCACTCCTCAGATTTAGGAAATTTTTGCACTGCTAACTCAGAATATTTTTGGTCCCTATAAAACTTCATACCATCAAAAGATAGCCTCATCACTTGTGCTATTAGCTTCTCATCTACAGTGACCTTCCTCCCATGCAAAGTGATACAACCATCCTTCCAATTTTCAGAAAAATACTATGTGACTTTCTTATTCCAACTATGCCATCTTTCTAAATATGAATTAAGCCCTCCCCTCTTCACAATACGCCAAATAGTAGGACTCTTCTTCCATTTTTCACAGTCCAAGGGCTCCGCACGACGTCTTTGTCCACCCATATCAAACTCAATAACACAAGAAAGCTTACAGAGAGAAGAAAATTTTGAGAACCAAGCAGGGAAGAAAAGCTAGGGAAGGTCCCAAAATACCCATAATATGTATGAAGAAGAATGACTCTGCAGTCACTTAGGGCCCGTTTGGTTGAGGGGTGGAATTGGAATTGAACGGGAATTGGCATTTTTGAATTCCCAAAATGTTCAATTCCCTGTTTGGTTCCAAAATTAAAAATTGGAATAGGGTTATGCGAATTC
>MU213247.1:79410-99737 GCA_018584345.1 Thuja plicata | reverse complement strand
ATATATACATGTATGTATATATACATATGAGTGTATATACACACATGTACATATATAGTATAGATATATGTATGTATATATACACATGAGTGTATATACACACATGTATATACACACATGTGTATATGTGTGTATATATACACACAGGTGTGTGAATATACATGTGTATGTATATACATGTGTGTGTATATACTCTTATGTGTATATATACATACATGTATATATAGTATATATACATGTATGTATATATACACACATGTGTATATACATACTCATATCTATATACACATATGTGTATATACACATGTGTGTATATACACATGTGTGTATATGTGTGTATGTGTATATATGTGTATATGTGTATATATATACACAAATGTGTGTATATGTGTGTATACACACATGTGTGTATGTGTGTATATATATACACATATGTGTATGTGTATACATGTGTATATATAAACATGTATGTATGTGTATATATATACATGTATGTATGTATGTATATATGTGTGTGTACATGTGTATATATACATGTGTGTATATACACACATGTGTGTGTATATACACATGTGTGTGTATATATACACACACATGTGCGTATATGTGTGTATATATACACACATGTGTGTATATGTGTGTATATATACACGTGTGTGTGTATACACGTATGTGTGTATATATGTGTATGTGTGTATATGTGTGTATGTGTACAAAAACAAAATTCCAATTCCAATTCTAGTTGTGTGGAACCAAACACAGAATTTGCATCTTCTCAATCATCTTCCAGGTGAACCAAACAAGATAGCCATATTCTAGAATTCATTTTGAGAATAGCACAAACCTAGAATGGATTCAATTCTAGAATTGGCAATTCCAGCATGGACAAATTCCGCCAACCAAACAGGCCCTTAAAGCCTTCGCCACAATCTAAAATAATGAGAGGTGTACTTCCAAAAGGAAAATCTTCCATGCCGCCAAAAGATTAGAAGGCTCATAATTATATGGTAAAGTCACTAATGCCTGCCCCACGGTTTATGTCGTAATGAAGAAGGGCAGTGATATCATCATCCAACATGTCCCCCATCTTCCAGACTTCCAGTAAACCTCTCCTTTCTCGAGACCCCTTTTTTCACATAATTATCAGTAACCATGTTCGCCACCCTATAGGCATGGAAAATAATACATTTGTCAAAGGAATAAATTATCGCCTTGGATCTATTAATCCAATTTTCAATAGTCCACAAAGGCTTATGGCTACCATTTAAACATTGAATTATATTCTTAGAACCCCCTTCAATCCAAACATATTTAAAATTATTTTGGTGGGCAAGGTAAAGACTCTAGAAATCACATATGTCTTCGGCCATGTGGTTGGTCTTCCAACCCAAGGGGAGTGCCACATCCAAAATCAACTTGCCATTATCATCCTTGATCACTCCATAATTGATTTATAGATCTAAATTATTTACCTCCTAAGTTGTTATTCCCTTTATGAGCCCTTTTGGTGAGGTGGCATCCCACATGAAAGGAGATGAGATGACATATTTCTTATTTTCTAAGAAGTTGGCACACACTTGGAAATGTTATGTTTTAGGAAGATATTGTCATATTTTCAATTTGGGGTGGAAATTGATTTGACAATTTCCTATATTAACTAGAGACTCTTGGTTTAGAATTTCTATTATGTATGGGAGTTATATTTTAGCAATTGGTATTTATGGTGGAGTTTACTTTTGACAAGTGGTGTGAGGTAAGGAAGACACCTACTCCTGGTCATAGTAATTTCTATGTACTATTTACATTGTCTTTAGGAAGATGGTCATTATGGATGAAATAGATTTTGATGCCTTGGAATTCGCTCTGAGAAACATGTCATGAGATTAGCAAGATGTTTTTTATGACACAAATTGCCTCTTAGGCATTGAAGATGACTTTGGAAACCATGGGAACCTACCTCTTTGTGTTGAGCTCTATATACATGCTCATTCCTTAGCTAATTTATTGAGAGGAGAGGAGAGAAGTTCAACAAGATGCAAATCTCCATGTAAAGGCTTAAAGGCTGAAAATGTATTGTATCTTGTTTTTGAATAATACATTGGCTTGATGTTTTGGAGTGTGGGTTTTTTACCAGAATGGGTTTTCCCCACATGTATATGTGTTTTTCTTTTCTATCCCATTCTTCTTGTTTCATGATTTTGAAGTATTAAATCTGTATGTCATAATGTTGTTGAAAATTTATTAGATCATAAATTGCAGCCACTTTCCTCTAAGGTTTTAATCGTGATAAATAAACTATGTATGTTTCCTCTTTTATTACATAGTAGTATGTGCTTATATCAGTTTGTTAGAATATGTTTTTAAAAAATAATTGGACACTAGATGCACGTACTAATCCCATATGCCTTTCCATAATACCCTCATTTCCTTGAAAAATCTATCCTATGAAAATACTCTTTAACTTAAAACAAAAAGAAAAGTAGTTTTTGTTTACTTTTAAATAGTCTTTCATTTTTTTTAAATCATATTTTTTCCTAATTTTTTCCATTTTTTCAATAAAAATATTGTACTCCCCAAATGATTTTTACTGCTACGGACTAATAATAATTTTGAATTGGTTGAATATTTAACACAATGATCATTCAAACACTTCCACTTATATATTTATTTAAGATCCTAATGATTTCCTAGTATTTGAAGAAACAAGCTATAATGTTTTGAATCTGGTTGAGCAAATTAATAGAATAACTGAAGCATAGAATATAAAATGTATAATTTATTTTAATCCTCTTTCACTCAAAAATATTAAGAGTATCTAAAAATTGTCAGAAATGTCACTTGTGTAAAAATAAATTAGTTAACACATGCAAGTTAACTTCATTGTGAATTTAAATGTGAAGGTTTTCTAAAATTAATTGAATCTCAAGCAATTATATCTATTCAAAGTCATCGTTCATCCCTGCTTTTTTCCCCGATCATTGAGATCCTTCTAGATTACTATGTCAATCAATTGTTTGAATATTTTTGGATGACCTATTTTTTTTATCTTCACATGTTAAATAAAAAATATATTAAGATCATTTATCTTCCATATCTTCCACATTTTAAATCAAGTAAATGGAGGATATTAATAATTTTCCTTTGATATTAGTGTACAAAGTGTAGTCCACAAAAATACTACTTATAGATCATCCAGAGAATTCCAAACCCTATTGTTAAAAAACCTAAGCAAAGATCATAACTTTATACAAAACAAAATTTGATCTATAACATCATGTCCCCATGTGATTACTTAAGTATAATTTGAAATGAAAAATCTACTACTTTATCTTGTAATCACCTAAAATTGGTCTAGTAAACCCATAGCCCCTAATTTGATTATTTGGCCTTAAAAATCCTAAATCAACGACATTTATTGTTGGACCTTAACTATGTAAGTATTTAATCAAACTTGCTTGCATAATTAAATCAACTTGTTGAATCAAATTCTCAATCAAATCTTAAATCATTTAATTACTTAAAGTATAAGGTTTAATAAAAATTCCTAACACTTTTAATTAAAATAACCCCTTCACACATCCTCACACATGTGTGAAAACATAAAATCCACATAAAAGAAATTAAAAGGGGATAGTTACCAAATTTGTCTCATTCTCCCCCAAACAAACACAAAGTTGACCAATCAACGATCT
Source organism: Thuja plicata (assembly GCA_018584345.1). Classification (NCBI taxonomy): domain Eukaryota; kingdom Viridiplantae; phylum Streptophyta; class Pinopsida; order Cupressales; family Cupressaceae; genus Thuja; species Thuja plicata. The sequence continues at coordinate 96,045 of MU213247.1, read as the reverse complement.
TCCACCTAGATCAAGCCCATATGGATTGAAGGAGAATGTAACTTAAGTGCCCTTCGTGACTAAATCTCGGGCGTCCATTTCGAGGAAATTCCTATAAAAGGGATAGCTCTCCTTGCTCGAAGAGAGGCAAATTGTAGAACTAACATAATGCTATTTTGATTCTAGGTTTTGCTAATGTTTTAGAAATGCATTTTTATGGTAGCTTAGTGTTGTGCATTTTTCTCTTAAATGGAATCTCAATTTTAATTTCTTAGTATGTTGCTGCATATTTCTTAGATTAACTCACGTTTTAGCATGCATTTAGCTTATTTGCATTCATGCATTTCATTTTCATTAGCTTGAGGGAAAAGTATGCAAGTTCATGCATCATGCTCATCTTTCGAATCCTCCATTTTGGAGTTGTTTAGTCAAACTGATGAGAATCCATTGAGAATCCAAATGGCTTCATTTAGGAAGCAATAAGCCAATTTTGAGGGTAGTTTCATAATGCTAGATTTTGATTTGATGATCACTAACCCTTGAGCTAATAGTTTATTGAGTATTTGGTGTTTTTTAGGTTGAAGACCACATTTACCACACACACATCTCGTACCCACCGTGGGGCTCGAACTAGTTTTTAGCCCCAATTCTCAATATTTTTGACATTTTTTTGAAACTGCTCTCATTGTCATATGGCCTGTCATGCCTATGTTGGATGATATCAGTTTTTGTTACTGATCATGTTGTCGATATTCATGTTTTGTCACTGATGTCAACATATATTTCTATAAAGAAGATAGACTGACTACTTAACTGGAACGAGTGTACGGACACTGTATGGATGATTCATAAGGGTCAAAGTTGGATTTATGTAGAAGGATGTGTCCTGACCTTACTCCTAAGGTATCTTGACTTTATGTTACATTCTGTGGATGTTATAGTTCATTTGGTGAAGACTGGTTTTCTGGACTGCAACTATGATTCTGGACAGAGCAGGTCTCTGTGTTTTGGGTATATCTTTCTGATGGAGATATTTCAGAATGTGCAAGCTTACTGAAGGATAGCCAACATATGTTAGAGTAATGGGTTGTGTTCGATTGTTGATTGAAGAATGGCAATGTTAGCTGTGGCATGTACTCTAAAGAAGACCTATTTCCTGGCCGACTTCAGACATGTAGCGTGTGGAATTAATTGTGAGCATGAATTGCGGATCTGGAACAACGTAATTTTTAGTGGTGAATTCTGGGCAATATCTTTTACGGAATTGGTGAATTGTGCATGTTATGCATCGGCCCAAATCGCCCAATCTTGACATGGTACCCACTTCTTTTCTTCTAATTCAACCTTGGGGCATAATCTTTCGTGCTTAATCTACCTTGGTTCTGTGATCTTTATATATTTTATCTTACATCAAGAACCTTATCTTTAGTTCGATTTGATCAAAATTTATCATTTGTTGTTTCTCCTCTATCTCATTTCGATTTCGATCATGAGGGGGCAGTACCTATCAAACTTCAATCTTTGATTCAGCTTTATCAATTATATCAGTCTTGCTTGAGATTTTTATCTCTGACATGTCAATTACTTATGTCAGTGTTGACTTTGTCTTTTTCAATTGTGCTTATTTTTGTCCTGATGTGTTCCCATTTTGACCACACGTCTGGGTTGTTTTGTGATCCCATTTCAACCTCACACTTCAACTGCATTCTTTGACTACATGTGTTCCCAAGTCGACCACACATTAGTCAAAGAGGGGCAAATGTATGAACCCTAAAATGGTCGCCTAGACTTTGGGCCCCATTTCTCAATTTATCATTTTATCAATTTTCTGAATCAATGTTTTGAAACATTTTCAATTCAAATCAATTTCCTTGATCAAATTGTAATTAATTCAATTATTCAATTATTTCAATATTTCCTAAGGTTTGATCATTTTTATTTAATTAAAAGATTTAATCTCCCTTTTAATTAAATGAAATTCCTCTTATTTAATTAAAAGATTTAATCTCCCTTTTAATTAAACTCCTCTTATTTAATTAAATTCATTTTCTCCCATTTAATTAAATAAAATTCTTCTAATTTATTTAATTAAAAGAAAACCCCTCTTTTAATTAAATAAATAAAAATATCCACTTAAAGCACTTTATTTGATGAAAAAGGAAATAAAAATTAAATGAAAATTGAATAAAAATGCCTTTTTCATCACATCCTCTTAAGTGGTGGGATTTTTGCCTCTTAATCATAGCCTTTGATTTTTTCCTCTTAATCTCAATCATTCACTTTCCTTTAAAAGGAGACCTCTCCTTCTCATTTTCATAAGATAGAATTTTTAAGTATTGTTATGCTGCAAATTTGGAGAGCAATTTTGGAGGAGCATTTGAGCATTTGAGCTTGGATATTGCAACTTCTCTCTTATTGTCTCATTCTTTCTTGCATTCATGGCTACTCATATAGATTAGAATCATGTTTATTTTCATAGATTAATATTGCATTTGTGTTTCTTTTCATAGATTAATCATGCATTGTTATCATTTAGATTAATTTATTTTCATGAATTTTTATCATTTAGATTAATTTTCTTTGATGCAATGCTATCGTATAGAGTAGATATCATTTTCATGCATTTGAATCTCTCATTTCATGGTGTACTTGCATAGGCACTAACTAGGTCAATCTGAGGGCCTCTATTTCATATTTTTACACTCCATGACTAGAGAGCTATGGATCGATGTTTGAGGCCTCATTCTTGAGCAACCTTGGATGGAATGATTCATAGAAGTGTGGCAACATTTATGCACACATTTATATATCAAGTCCTTGATTTTAATCTATACTATAACAATCTATTAGGAAGGCCATGGATCCATGACATGCAAGCAATGCCTTCTACATTACATCAATGTCTTAAATTTCCCTACAATGGAGAAGAGATCACTATTTCAACAGACACAAGCTATTTTTGATATTTTAACACTATCAAATAAAAAAATGACAACATGGTCCCACACAATAGAAAAACTTCTACTAAAAAAATTGCAGAGAGTTTCATGCCTACTACATTAAGAGATTTTGAAAAGAAGTTGAAGCTAAAAGATAATGGGATGAGAGAATGCAAATTTGACCAATTACCTTCTATAGTAGCCTTACCCACCTCAGAAAAAACATATGGAAGACCTTCATCATAAAAACCTTCAAGCTCTAAGACATTAGTAATATATGATGGAAAATTCATGAGGGCTAGTACATTATCATAGGAAATTGAAGCTAAAGATGTCCAAATTTGGTTTTATAAAGATACTGATGAATCACATCAAGAAATGAAACATGTCAAAATTTCCACTCAAAAATATGGAAAAGGCTCCCACATCATGAAAAAAATGGGTTATGAAGGAAAAGGACCTCTTGGAAAGAAGAAGGAAGGAATCACTGAACCAATACATGTGACTCCTAGAAATTCAAAAGATAGAACAGGGTTAGGCTATAGAGAAGAAGAGGCTATTCTCCAACTTTGTGATAATCCCATCTTTAATCAAGAGGATGAAGAATAAATTACAAACAACTCATTTGAGAGGCTTATCTATCTACAAGAGGAAGACATTCCAAGTCAAGAAGAACCAACCATATTACAACAAAAAGCATCACAAGAACATGAACATCAATCAGAGGAAAACATTGATGATATGGAAGAATAAATTGCACATCTTCTCTCTAAGTGTATCCTACAATTGCAAGAATGCAATGAATTAGACTCTCATTATTATGAGTGGGAAGAAAAATCTATGACTATAGAAGATATTGAGATAAATGTGATTCATAAATATGCACCTAGATTCAAAGTGGGATAAAGACCTTTCGATTTTGATTCACATAATATTGACAAGGACTCCTATAAGGATAGTTGAAATCTTAACAGTATAAATGATCTTTTGGAGAGTAATATTATAGACCTTGTCGATTTGGTAAAAATATTTGATGAGAATGTGATCATGATATTCAAATAATTTGAGATGTATCCCAATTATCCCTTAGCATTGGTACACCCAGAGCTTATTGATTGAACCCAAAATAAACCCATTGAGCTACCAACCTTTCTTAATGACTATGTCATTTCTTATTACCTCAATGTTGTTGAACCCATAATGAATTCCACCAGTGAGCCTAGCCCAGGAATGATAGTTGAAGATGCCAAGTTTCTTAGTCGCTAAAAAGAAAAACAAAAAGAATAAAAGATTTCATGGTGAAAACCATATCATTGCAATATCAGATCAAGAAAAAGTAAAAACAAAGGGTGTATCCAACAGTGAAAACCTCTCTAAGGCACTTGAGGATGAGAAAATTGACATCCTTCCAGAACATTTTCAAGAAAGATCCTCAATTCTTATTGAGCCTACACACCCAATAAATCTTGGAATAGAAGAAACGCCTAAAATAATTCATCTTTCTCAGTCATTATCAGAGGAAGAGAAACAAGAGTTCACCCAGTTCTTTAAGGAAAGACAAATAAATTTTGCATGGTCTTATTCTAATATGCCAGGGTTAGATCTCGACTTGATCATGCATCATTTATCAATAGCACCTAAAGTAAATTATGTCAAACAAAAGCTAAGAAAAATGCATCCGCATATTGCACTTTTGGTAAAGGCTAAATTAGAGAAATTTCTAACACTTGGCTTCATTAGAGCTATTGTTTATGCTGAATGGATCTCTAATATAGTACCTTTTATCAAAACCTTATAAATCTATCTGATTTTGCACATATTTTAGAGATCTTAATAAAGAATTCCCTAAAGATGACTTTCCTCTACCAAAAATAGACATGATAGTAGACATAGCTAGATACAACCAAATCAAGATAGTGCCAGAAGACCAATAAAAGAAAGCCTTTACTTGTCCATGGGGGAAATTATATTGGAATTTCATGCTATTTAGGCTTAAGAATGTTCAGGCTACTTATCATAGGGAAATGACAACAATCTTCCATGACATGATGCATAAAAACATGGAAGATTATGTGGATGATAAATTGGGAAAATTAATTAGAAAAAAGGATCATTTAAAGGATTTAAGAAAATTCTTTGATACAATGGTGCATTTCAGGTTATGGTAAAATCCCAACAAGTGTGTCTTTGGAGTGACTTTGGGGAAACTTCTAGGAAATATTGTTTCATCCAAGGGAATCGAAGTTGATCATGCTAAAGTTATAGCAATCCTAGAGATGCAACCACCAAAGAACAGAAGCCAATTGAGGGCTCTCCAAGGAAAATTATAGTCAATTAGAAGATTCATATCCTAATTAGCGGATAAATCACAACCATTCACATAATTATTACACAAAGGTGTTACTTTATAGTGGGATGAAGCATGTGAACGATCATTCAACTAGATAAAGTAGTCTTTGGAAAATCCTCCTATCTTGATGTCTCTTATTCAGGGAAAACCATTGTTACTATATATTTTAGTAACTGAAACATCGTTGGGAGCATTATTAGCACAACAAGATGAAACAGGAAAAGAAAGGGTCATATACTACATTGGCAGGACATTAGTCACTTACGAAGTCAATTACACTACTATAGAAAAAGCATATTTGGCAGTAGTCTTGGCATCACAAAAATGAGACACTACATGATTTCTCACTCAGTTAAGCTCATTTCTAAGATTGATCCTCTCAAATATATTCTAAACAAAGAAAAACTAACAGGAAGATTAGCAAAAATTAGCAAAATGGGTAATGATACTGAGCAAGTTTGATATTGAATATGTGGGTTGGAAATTTATCAAAGGGAAAGTCATTGTAGACCAATTAGATGAATCACTTTTACAGGATGAGATACCACTAAAGATTAAATTTACTAATGAATCTATACTCACAATAATTGAATATCCATGAAAGTTATACTTTGATGGCTCGTTCACTCAACAAGGATCTGGAGCAGGAATATTATTCATCATATCTCAAGGTTACACTGTCCCAAAGGAATATAAACTTATGTTTCAATGCACCAACAACATAGTGGAATATGAATCCTTGGTTGATTGTTTGAAGATGGCACTAGAATAGAAAATTACTGAATTAAATATATATGGTGACTCATGGCTAGTAGTCAATCAAATCAATGATGAATATCAAATGAAAGATGATAAATTAGTGCCATATAAGAAAATGGTGGATGAGCTCAAGAATTACTTTGTATACATCACATTTGAATAGATCCCCAGAACATACAACAAAGAAGTTGATGCAATGGAAACTTTGGCCTCTTTGCTACAAAATTCAGATCAAAAAAATTGCTACGAGTTCTTGGTGGAAGAGTTACCCTATCCCTCCTATGATTTTATTGATTCCCATATTATCTGCCAAATAGTAGACCATAATTCCTCCTGATATAGAAAAATATACACTTACCTTAGAGACAATACCCTTCCTGGAGATTTATCCAAAAAATAGAAATGTAACATTATCTGCCAAGCCTCACGTTACATTATCATCGCTAACAACTTATATTGAAGAGGTATTGATGGTGTTTTACTAATATGTTTAGAACAAGAAGAATCTGACAATCCCTTACATGAATTTCATGAAGGTATATGTGGATCACATTTGAATGGTCTCTCTCTTGCTAAGAAACTCTTGAGAATCATATATTATTGGCCAACCATGGAAAAGATTTCATCCAGTTTTTCAAGCAGTACAGAAAATGTCAAATTCATGGGAACCTCATTCATGCACTAGCACAATATTTTCTACCTTTTATCACACATTTGCCCTTTTGTCAATGGTCGTTTGATTTAATTAGTCATATCTACACATATTCTTCAAATGGACACAAGTTCATCATAACTGCCATTGAATATTTCACAAATTGGGTTGAGGATATACCTTTGATCACAGCTACGGGCAAACAAATATCAATGTTCATAGTGAACTACATAATATGCAGCTATGGAATTCCCTCTTCTATAGTGATTAACAGTGGAAAAAAATTTAAGAACAAGGATGTCATTGAGTTGTGTGAAATTTTTCATATCAAGCAGTATTCCTCTTCTATCTATTATCCACAAGGCAATGGAAAAGCAGAAGCAACCAATTAATGCATTTTAAAAATTTTGCATAAAATAATTAATGATGTCGGTAGAGACTGGCATCTTCAAATTAATCATGCCTTATGGGCACATTATACTACCATTAGAACCTCAATAGGAGTCACTCTATATACCCTTATTTATGTATCAGAAGTTATTTTTCCAATTGAAGTCAAATTTTCATCCTTGAGAGTATCTTTAAGATGGCTTATCTTTGATGAAGAATACAGGATCTCTCACTTGCAAGTACTAGAATTGTTAGAGGAGCATTGATAGGATGTCTTTGATCACCTTAAGTTTTATCAGAAGAGAATGTCTAGAGAGTATAATCACAAATTCAATCCTAGAGAATTTCAAGTTAGTGATTTAGCGTTATCGGTTGTCAAAACCTAAAGGATATTTTCTTCTAGAACCAATCAACACTATCCATCTAAAGAAGTTTGATACTTGACAACTTGAGTTCAATATTTGTACAATGAAAAATGATCCTAAAGAAAGTCAAAAATAGTAGAAAATGATCCTCAAGAAAGTCAAAAAATATGAAAAATATTCTTGAAGAAAACATAAAAATTGTAAAAATTCCTAAAAAAATGGTTATCCTAGTGAAAACCTAGCAAACAGATGCCTTGATAATAGCAAAAAAATTAAGAAAATATTTTTAAAAATACAAAAAAAATTTAAAAATAGAAAAATGGTTATCCCGGTAAAAACCTGGCAAACAGGCGCCTTGATAAAAACAAAAAAGTGAAAAATCAGAAAAAGAAAAAAATATATCAAAAAATTTGCAATAAAAACAAGTGGTGAAACCTAGAAACATGCACTACTTGTAAGCTAGCTAGTTCATCTATCAATGCATCACTTAGTCATCTCACTTGTATCGGTATTCATCCTCATTGCTTGTACATATCCACCATAACTTAATCATCCTTCTACATATTTGTTGGTTTTTCATCTTATCACTATGGCTTGGAGTCAGTCTGCATCTTTTTCTTAGAATAGTTACATATAAATGGGGGCAAGTTCCTATTCGTCACGTGGAGTCAGCATCTATTCAACAACGGACATCTTTTCAAGAAAGATTAGACAGATTATCTATCAACAATCAAGAGTTCTCCCACTTAAAAAATCAAAACCAAACAATGGTGTTTGTTCAAAACCACCTATCAAATGGATGAATCCTTCCAAAATAGTGATTAGAAAACATGCGCATACACAAGTGACATTATCCTTGATTTTTTACTGTCATGTCTTCTAAGTGACTCAAGGATGTCTCTAGACTAGAGAAACAAGGAAGGGGGCATGATTTTTAATTTGTTTTTTGGCTGTTGTTATCAATTTTTTCTTATCATGTCTTCCGAGTGACTCAAGGATGTCTCTGGAATAGAGGAACAAGGATAGGGGGCATGATATTTTTCTTTGGTTGCTTCTTGTGGGGTGTGTTCCAAGGAAATCTAATAGAACATGTATCCTGAGGTGTCTGTGATAAGTGCCTTCATATATCCAATAAGAATAGAATTATGCAATATTGCAACATAAAAATAATTGGATTATGATACATCATACATACCTCGACTCCAAATATCTGCACTTTAGATAGAGGGTGAAATTCATTCCTTGTCTTTTAAAACATTATTGATTTCTGATTGTCATATTTCCTAAGGAATTCTAGCATGTCTCTAAACTAGAAGACCAAAGAAGGAACAAGAAATTTTCTTTGATTGTTGATTGTGGGAATTATTCCAATGATCTTTGAATGTCAAATATTCTGAGGTGTCTGTGATAAGAGCCTTCAGATTTTGTGATATGTTGCACATACCTCAACTCCAAATATTTGTATGCCAAAGGGAGGGTGTAACTCTTTCCTTGTTTGTTTTCATCAAGTGAATTCGTAGTATTGTGCAATCAATAAAACACTTCCCAAGGATATGAACAATAAGGGTCATTAGAGGCACAAGAACGGAAGGAACTCTTTTTTGTTTACACAAGTAACACTCAATTCATCTTGTCTCTACATGAGTCGATGCTTGTGTTAACTTGCAACATTAATGGATGTAGTACTTTGGTTCATCATCGGCTTTGAAAGCCACCGATGTGTGTACTGACATCCAACACAAGCTCAATGATAAGATATAACATAACAAAAGATTGAAAGAATGACAACTCATAAAAATTGCATATCATTCTGCATTCATTTAGGTGTTGCATTCATTTAGCATGACAAAAAGGACTCAACAAGATTCTCTCAAGGTAGAAAAGGGGAATGTTGGTATCACAAAATATAACTCCTATATTATTTAGTATCATGGACACTGACATAAAAAGATCCATGCATCACATGTTAGTTTCATTTATCATTAGTTGCATTATTAGTTCATGTCATAATGCATAACATTACATTTTTCATCACAATGCATCCATCCTGTATACATAATAACTATACATAAAATCCATCACACCTAGTTACATCTTACACTTCATAATCATATATAGAACATTAGTCTCATTGAAAGTATCCATTTACATCACATTATCATACAAGGAGCAAAAAGAGATTATTTGCACATCATTTCCATCATCATATTATGTAAACGTAAATGCATACCATTGCATATCTAGTAGATATGTACCAAATGCATCCAACATAATCCATCATCTAATGCATCATCATAGATTTGTAACATAACCAAAATAAAGAACATGTGCATTCATCAAATATAAATCACATAGGCATCAAAATGAAATTGCATCTCATATATATATATATATATATATATATATATATATATATATATAAAAGATCCTATAACAGATGAACTCGTCCACATAAGAAAACATTGCCACTCCTATCTGGCAAGAGCAATCCACCAATCAACCTAGCTAACACTGAATAAATAGGAGCATAGGAATTCTCCATGTGCTCCTAGGTAATATTTTGTTGAACAATCTAATCATCATGAAAAACTCCACACAATGCCTCAATACCATCACTGGCCTCTTGATCATAATACACTAACTCACCAACAACTACAATCTTGAGGATCCTGTATACATCCTCAGCTGTAACCATCATCTCTCTCGTGAGAAGATGAAATGTGTTATTCTCTAAAGTGCCACTTCTCTATGAGGGATGTCATCAAACCCATGTTCACTCTGTACTTAGGCATCTCCAACAGGTACATCAATCCACATCAACCAATGAAAGCGTGATCTGCATCCGTCAGATCACCTATAAGACTTAACACTCTCGGGTATTGACTTTGGAAGCTCACCACATCCATGTCTATCTGCACACACATCAAAACATCAAAACATCAAACATCTCTGGAAAATCCATCATATACTCATCAAAACATCAAACGGGTCATCACAATTCCTAAAGATACAAATTGAGAAACAAAATAACATTGCTCGAACATGAAAGACCATTTCCATAACACGAAATAAGAAAATAGAAAAACCCAAATCTGGAATATGAAACAACATTGAAAAACTACCCAGAAATGACAAAAAGGAGATAGAAAACAACAAAACAAGTCTGTAAACGAGAAAGTGGGGACTGAAAATGACTAAAAAGTCCCTGCAAATGACAAAACAAGGATTGAAAATGAGAAAATAGACCCTGGAAATGAGAAAACATGGACTGAAAATGATAAAAGAGCCCCTGGAAATGATAAAATAGGAACTGAAAATAAAAAAAAATCCCCTAGAAATTACAAAAAGGGGACTGAAAAAGACAAAAAAAAAAAAAAAAACCTTGGAAATGACAAAACAGGGACTGGATACGAAAAAATAGAGACCAGAAATGAAAAACTATGAAACTTGAATGATTTTGACTTTAAAGTGTATGACAAACTACATTCAAACCACAAAAAGGGTAGGTTAGAATGTCCACATACCAGAGGCGGATAATAGTTTGGTCTCTGGTGTCGCCTAACAAGCTCGAATGGGTGGCTTTCGATGGGAATAACCATCTTCAATCCCAGAGAGCTCTCTAAAATTTCAAATGTTCAAAATGAGAATGTGCAAATGAATGGGAAAAGGGGCAACTTTACCATATTTCACTCTTATACAAGGCATTTAAGTCACATTTTTTCACATTTTTAAACCCAATTAATATAAAGGATCAATTTTGAGACATCGTTATTGATTAAAATCTCCATAACATCATTATCGGGAGCTAAATCGAAAATCATTTCAAAATCATTTCCAAACCATTCAAAATGATTCAAAATCATTTCAAAACCATTCAAAAGCATTCAAACTCATTTCAAAATGATTCAAAACCATTCAAAATCATTTCCAAACCATTCAACATCATTAAAAATCATCCAAAATCATAAAAATATCTCCATCACATTTCAATTTAGCTCCCAAGGGGACTTAATCATAACATTTTTTACATCTAAGATAGGATTCACAGATGGGATACTTATTCATCGTAATTGGATCATTATCAAAATTGAAACATTACAACAATTCTAAGCATCAAATGTTACCATCAAATTATCAATCAAAACATAAAATCATTAATTGAATCATGTTATCAAATCAGAGATCATATTGAATCAAACTAATCACATCAACAGGGGCATATCAATTTCATCAAAGTCCATATCAAATTGATAGTGTCATCATCAAGAAATTGTTGGATAATCAATTTTATCAAGATCCATATCAAGTTGGTTGTCTCAATCAGAATATCAAATTGATAGTGTCATCATCATGAAATCATCAGATAATCAAATTCATCAAGATCCATATAAAGTTGGTTCTCTCAATCAGAATTTTTGAAATGAGTGATTTCATCAAGACTCTTATCAAATTACTCATTCTTATCAACATCGGTATCTTTAGTATTTTTCTAACGGCAATCAATTTCATCAAACTCATATCAAATTGGTTACTCGTTCTTATCAATGTCAATATCTTTAGTATCTTTCTGATAGGTAATCAATTTTATCAAACCCATATCAAATTGGTTATGCTAGCTTCAATAAATAATCCTTATCAATTTAACATCTTTCATTGTCATGACATCTTCTACTATTGCGTTGAAGGATGTTGCTTCTCTGTCCTTCGTGGTTATTCCTTGTGCGGGACCTCTTTTTGGGGGTGATGCCTCTTCTGCGATGAAGCACTTGCCTTTCATCATGGGAAATTTTCCCTTGTCTTCTGCAGCTAGGTTTTTTATTTTTCCCTCGCCTGTGGGTCTCGGTTGTGGTGCCACTCAGACTGAGTGTGTTCAATCAGCCCTAGTCGGGTTTGTTCTTGCAATGACATTGCCTAAGATTCTTTTATAGCTCTTAAGGATTCCTATGTTGGTCACTTGGCTAGGGGTGGGATCAAGGGTTCTTCCCTTGATCCTAAGAATCCCTTTATAGATACTAGGTGTTTTCTTGTTTTTAGATCTATTGTTGTTTTGTTGGAGGAGGAGACGGTGGCAAAGATTGATCAAGTTGCCTCAGATATTTCTTCCAATGGGGTGACCTGCAGAGTTAGGGGTTTATGGCGTAGTCTTTTAGAGCTCCATGCTTGGATCTCTAAAAACTGGGAACCCATCATCACTGATTTGGTCCAGATTTTACCAATGGCCAAGGGATTCTTTATTGCCAAATTTGAAAAAGTTGCGGATAGAAAGTGTATTCAGTGCGATCAGTTTTCACCTGGGAAGATTGTTTCCCTTTGATGGTAAAACTATGGCATACAAACTTCAACCCTTCTTCTGAAACTTTATGCAAGATGTCAATTTGGGTTAGACTCCCCTACCTCCCACTTCTTATTTGGGGTGATTCACTTCTTAAGGAAGTGGGTGAGGTGCTTGGTGATTTTATGATGGTGGATGCAGAGTCTTCTGATATTTTTCACTCCACCTATACTCATATTTTTGTGGATATTGATGCATCTAAGGGGCTTCCTTTGGAGAATAAAATTATTTCTCCTAAGGGTAGTTGGATCCAACCTTTGGAATATGAAGGGATTCTCTTCAGGTGTAGAAGGTGCTTCAAAATAGGGCATGTTATGGCTAAATTTGATCAAGAAAAAGTGAAATAAAATAATCCCTCTTCATAGTGGAAAGGTGCTTCTTCTTAGCATTACACGGTATTCAAGAACTCTTCCCAGAAGAGTTTCTCCCAAGTGATCGAGTAGGATATTCCTGTCAACATGTCACAGGTTACTGATGCAGGTTCTACTAGATCTGTTGGCTATGTTCTTGTTTCCTTAGTGTTAGAGTGTGATAGGGTTCATGTTGGTGCATCTATTGGTATTGTCCCTTCATCTGACACTGGCCCAATAGCAGGGTCTATTGTTTTTTTCTCTCATTTCTTCTCTAATGGATTATGATAGGGTTACTGCTAGTAACTCTACTGGTGTTTTCCCTTTGGTTATGGATGTCTCTAGGGTTGTGTCTGGCCCTGGATCTCAGTTGGCAGTTCATGATTTTGGTGATGGATTTAGCATCCTGGCTAGAAGAGGTTTCTAAGGTGGAAGAAGGTTGGATCACAGTAAAAGGTAAACACCCTAAGAGGTCTTCACCCTCTTTTGATATGAAAATTTGGTCCCACAAGAAGAGGGCCAAAGGAAAATATTAATGTTGGATGATCATAGGTTTAGTTTGGCATTTTGGATCCTTTCTCTAGTTTGATTTTTCATGTAGTTCTTCTCATGCATTGTGTGTTCCAGTTTGAGGGAGACTGATGTTAAAACCCTCGCTTTGTTCTTGATCTGTTCTTTGTTGTCGGTTATCTTTGAATATCTTTAGAAACCTTTTTGTACATGGTTTTGGGCCCCTTCAAAACCTGCTTTTCACTTAAGAAAAAATAGTCCTTATCAGACATCACATTAAGCATAGATTCAAATTGAAAATCATCATGTTTGATGAACTATAACTGATTGAATATTTGAAGATGAAAATTTTGATGATCACCGAGATGCAGAAGGTAAATGTAGGACATTAAATAAGTTAATGTATTGTATTGTCATTGATCTCAACTTGATATGGTATAATTTCTCATACACATATTGTCACAACACTTAAATATCTAAAAAGACAAAAAATTTATCGTCGGTAATAATGTACACCAGGTGACAATAAACCCTGAGAGATAGTGAACCCCGAGCATAGAAGTTCATAGCCTTACCTGACGGACAGTGTGACTGAAGAAAGTGATACATGAGAAGGCATTAGCGAGATAACTTCAATTGTCACTGAACTGAACTGAAGTTGATACCTGATCTATCTGCAGTAGTCACCGAGCACAACTGAAGTGTTGACCAATGGGAACTGAAGTTAGGAAAATGAAAAAACAACTTAGCTAGCAGAGCTAATTATAGAATTAACTGTTTGATTAATTTATTTTCATCGATTAGTTAAAAGATAAAGATAAGAAGGAGATTTAAAGCATGTTTTATTCCAGAAAATAAGGAGAGTTTTACGGGTTAAAACTAAAGCAAGCATGATGAGCTTTATGGATCAAGAAGTGATCAATGAAGAAAACAAGGACAAGAAATGGTGAAATCATGTGTATATAAAGAGACAAGTGATTCATTATTAAAGAAGGAATGCTAAAGAGAATTCTAGTGAAGATAAGAAGTCTTCAAACAGATTTGATCATACAAGTTGAAGAATAGAGCTAAGATTTCTGCAGACACTGAGCGACAGAGAAGCAACAACATTCACTGAGAAGAAATAAGTTGAGCAAAGGAACAGAAGAGAAAATTGATCAGAAGAGGTATTATGAGCTTACAATAGATCTGAACATCTGCAAGATTAAGTTGTATTTATGAACAGATCATAAACTATTTTAGTTTAACCATTGATTCAAAAAATCTCTTAATAGAGTAGGATTTAATCATCCTTTATATATTGAGATACATCCCAAGGAGTATCAAAAGGTTTTCATGTTGACAGCATCGTAAATGCTAGGTCAAGTGATAAATCCTCTAACAAGGTCGCACTTAATAGTGTGTTTGTAACCTTTAACAGGGTTGGCTCTTCACTGAGCTCACTTTAGAAGAGTGAAAATTTTGGGTTACCGGTCCCAAGTGGTTTTTCCCCTAACAGGGTTTCCACATTAAAAATCCATGTGTCAAATGTGTATATGGTTCATTTATTTAATGTTTTGTTTTACACATTACTAAAATAGGATTGATCGGTAAACACTAAGTTATTTACTATATTTCAGTAAAGGTTAAGAAAAGATAGACTGCTATTCGGTAAAGCTTAAGGAAAGGATAAAAATTATAAACACCGAGCAGTATATACATGTTAGATTCACACAAGGCATGCATCTTGTAGGACTGAAGATAACTAGAGGTTTTATATTTGTGGTATAAATTTTTGGGTTGATTTATTGGATTAATTTTTTAGGCCACTGATTCACCCCCCCCCCTCTCAGTTATTCTAACAATTGGTATCAGAGCTTGTGTGCTTGGAAAGGAGTTTTAAGAATTGAGATAAAGAACACAAGATGAGAAGAAGGGATGTGCCTAAGCTGAACAAAGACAACTTTTCATCATGGAAAATCAGGATAAGACTCCATTTATCAGGTATTGGAAATGATGTTACTCAATACTTAGATACTGAATTTGTTTTACCTATTGGACCTCCAATAGTTTATCAATTGACAGAAAAGCATGAACACAATAATATGATGATAGAACTTGCTTCCTCACTCTTTGATATTGAATTTGAAGATGTCAAATCATGCACCACTACAAAGAAAATGTGGGAAAAATTGAAGCTAGTACATGGAGGAGACAAGAATATTCTAAGAGCTAAGGCAGAAAGCCTAAGAGGAAGGTTTGATGACCTAAGAATGAAAGAAGGAGAAAACATCACTCAGTACAGCTGCAAAATCAAAGAGGTAGTCAATGCTATCCAAGGAGTAGGAGGTGTACTTGAAGAAGAAACAGTGGTAAGTAAAATTCTAAGAACCTTACTGCCTATTTATGATATTAGAGTATCTGTTATACAAGAAATGAGAGCAGTAGTAAATAACAATGTTACTCTAGACAGTTTAATTGGTAGAATTATTTCATTTGAGATTAATAACTTTGACAATAGTGTCTTACCAACTATTGAGTCTACATTCAAATATTCTCTAAAGATAAGTAAATCAAGTCATAAATACGCTATGAGAAATGATAGTGAAAGTGGTAGTGATGACCAAGAACTTGATGAGATTGAAGCACTAATGGCTAGAAGATTATTGAGAGGCAAAGGTAGATACAAAGGTAAACTACCACTTGTATGTTTTAATTGTGTTGGTTAACAGTTTGTCCTCTCTTAATATTTTCAATCTTTGACTCTCTATACCCCAAGGTGAGAGAACAAAAGGATGTCCACCAACAAATGGGTCAGTGTATGTCTTCTATCACTGCCCTCTGAATTGACAGGTACAACTCCCTGATTGTGTATGATATTCAATGAATTTGTTTTTATACTAATCACCAGGTTTATTCCTTATGAGTTTTAACCAAATTTCTTGTAGACACAAACAATTCAGGCAAGGATAAGATGAAGATAATCTACAACCCTCAGTAGAATGTTGATCATAGATCATCACCTGATTT
>MU213247.1:27967-38645 GCA_018584345.1 Thuja plicata | reverse complement strand
TTGGTACCAAAATCTATGATGTGTGCCCCCAAGTGATAAATGTGATCAATGTGAAACTTAGGGCAACTGAACCTAGAATGTGACAAAATGTAGCTCTGAGACTTTATTAGGGCAATGCACAAATGATGGATGCAATGAGGATATGGACAAGTGAGATGAGGAACCGCAATATGTACAAATGCAACTAGGAAACACCTAAAGGACAAAAGGCGTCTATTTCCAAGTTTTCACCTCTTGGGATTATTGCTCTTTTTCTCTTTTTTTTTTATGCTACCAAGGTGCCTATTGCTAGGTTTTCACCAAGGCACTTTTTTCTCTTTTTCAAATGTTTTTGGATTTTTTGAATTTTCTAATTTTTTTGTATTTTTGATCTTTTCTCCTTTTTTTGGTATTTTTGAATTTTCTAATTTTTTGGTTTTTTCTCTCTTTTCCATGTACAAAGGTGATACTTGAGTCATCTGATTCTCTCAACTTATACTCTTTATTCTGATACTCTTTCCTCTGAATCAGGTGTGGAACCTCTTAAGATGAATGCTATTTATAGGTTCTAGCAATTCATCACCATCATAATCAGCCAATTTGTAGGTCCCCATCCCAAATGAAGAAACAATGACAAAAGGACCAAGCCAATTTGCTTCCCACTTTCCTTTCTTTTCTCTATCAACCTGATTTTTTGGATTTTCTCTCAATACTAGATCCCCTATTTGAAAGTTTCTTGGTTTGATTTTCTTGTTATAGTTCCTGGAAATGCAATTCTGATACACTTTCAAATGATCATAGGCCTGAGTTTGATGTTCCTCCAACAATTCTAATTGTTGAAGATGAGAAACTCTATAATCCTCATCCATTATTAATCCATGCAATGAGACTCTGAGGGATGGTATTTCAACTTCTAAAGGAAGAACAGCTTCGGCCCCATAAACCAAAGAAAAAGGTGTAGCTCTTGTCAGGGTTCGAATACTAGTCCTATAGGCCCATAATGCTGGATTGATTTGAAGGTGTCAATCCTTTCTTGATTTTCCAATGGATCTCTTAAGGATTTTAAGGATGTTCTTGTTGGTAGCTTCTGCTTGTCCATTACCTTGGGAATAGTAAATGGATGAAGAGTAATGTGTGATGTGGAATGTGTCACAAAGTTCATAAATATCTTTGTTCTTAAACTATTTTCCATTATCCGTGATGATGGAATGAGGAATTCCATATCTGCAAATGATATGATTTAGGATAAACATGGAAATTTTGTTTTCCTATTGTAGTTGATAAAGGGACAACTTCAACCCATTTAGTAAAGTATTATGTCGTTGTGATTATATACTTGTGTCTGTTTAAAGAAGGTGGATAAATCATGCCAATCAAGTCAAAACCCCATTGATAGAAAGGCCATGGTGTGACAAAAGGGTTTAATTCTTGTGCTAGTGCATGAATCAAGTTTCCATGGTATTGACATTTCTTGCAAACTTTAACATATTGACAAGCGTCTCTTTCTAAGGTTTTCCAAAAGTACCCCATATGTAAGATTTTCTTAGCTAGGTATAAACCATTTGAATGTGACCCACAAATCCCTTCGTGGACGTCTTTTAAAGCTAATTTTGATTCATCTTCCTCTAGACATCTAGGGAGTGTTCCGTTAAGACCTTTACGATACAATGTGTCAGAAAGGATAGTATAACGGACGACTTGCCTTATGAAATTTTGCTTTTGAGCGTGGGTTTGGTCCATAGGTAGGGTTTGATTTTTGAGGTAGGCATAGACGGGTCCATACCATGGAGAGTCATGTCCATGTAAAAGGGAAATAATTTGGGTATCAGGTAGGTCAAATGTTGGTTTCACCAATTCTTCCACCAAGAACTTATACTTTTCATTTTGATCGGGTAACTAAAGTAAAGATGGCAAAGTAGCCATTGCATCTGCTGCTCTATTTTTGTCTCTTGGAATTTGCGCAAATGTAATCAAAGCAAAGTACTTCCAATTATCCACAAATTTCTTGTAAGGCATTAGTTTTTCATCCTTAGTATTATATTCATCATTAAATTGATTAATGACTAATTGGGAGTCCCCATAGACTTGTATTTCTGTGACATTCCATTCCAAGGTTGTCTTGATTCCTATGACCAAAGCTTCATACTCTGCTATGTTATTAGTGCAAGGGAATAATAACTTGTACGATTTTGGGATTGTGTAACCTTGTGGTGTAATCAAAAGAATGCCTGCCCCACTACCATTTAGGGTATATGATCCATCAAAGTACAGAGTCCATGTCTTAGCTTCGACATTCACAATTTCAGAATCTGGGAATTCCATGTGTATAGAATGTGTAGATTCTTGAGGATATTCAGCCAATTGATTGGCTATAAATTGACCTTTGATTTCTTTCCTATCAACATATTCAATTTCAAATTAACTAAGTACCATGACCCACTTTGCAATCCTTCCAATTAAAGCTATTTTTCTAAGTAAGTATTTTAAGGGATCAATTTTAGCTATGAGTTTCACCTTATGCAACAACATATAGTGTCTTAACTTTTGAGAGGAAAATACCACTGCTAGGCAAGCCCTTTCCATGAAGCTATAATTTAACTCATATTTGATCAAGGTTCTACTCAAATAGTAGATAGCTCTTTCTTTTCCTTCCTCATCCTCTTGTGCTAATAAGACTCCTAAAGATCTTTCCGTTGCTGAAATGTAGAGTAATAAAGTTTTTCCTTGAATTGGTGACATTAAGATAGGTGGATTCATCAAGTATGTTTTCAACAATGAAAATGCTTTATCACACTCCTCATCCCATGTGAAGACAATGTCTTTATGTAGTAACCTGGTGAAAGAATGGCATTTTTTCACCAATTGAGAAATGAACCTTCTTATAGATTGAAGTCTTCCTTGAAGTGACCTCATTTGACTAATATTATTTGGAATGTCCATGTCCATTACTGCTTGTACCTTTTCAGGATCTACTTCAATGCCTTTTGCTGAAACAATGCATCCTAGAAGTTTTCCAGATTGTACCCCAAAAGCACATTTCTTTGGGTTAAGTCTCACCTTGAATTTTTCTATCCTTGTAAAAATCTTGTCAAGTATAGATAGATGATCTTTTATTTTATGTGACTTAGCTAAAATGTCATCCACATAATCTTCCATAAAGGTGTGCATCGTGTCATGGAAAATGGTAGTCATGGCTCTTTGATAAGTGGCTCCGGCATTTTTCAGACCGAAGGGCATTACATTCCAACAAAAATTACCCCATGGGCATGTAAAATTTGTCTTCTCTTGATCCTCAGGTGCTATGCAAATTTGATTATACCCACTAAATCCATCCATAAGTGAAAGCATAGAATGACCCGCAGTGAGATCCACAATAGCATCAATGCTAGGTAAGGGAAAGTCATATTTTGGACAAGCAAGGTTTAAATCTCTAAAATCTGTGCAGACTCTGATGGTTTTATCATGTTTGGTAACTGGCACAATATTGGAGATCCATTCAGAATATGCTATTACTCTTATGAATCTTGCCTTGAACAATTTCTCCAATTTAGCTTTGACTAATAGGGCTATATGTGGATGCATTTTTCTCAACTTCTGCTTTACGGGCTTAACCCCTAGTTTCACATTTAAGAGATGCATTATGAAACTTGGATCTAATCTGGGCATGTCAGCATATGACCATGCAAAGTTGATTTGTTTCACTTGAAATAATGCAATGAACTCTTCTCTCTCCAAAGGACTCAACGATGCTGCTAAGTGAATGAATTTAGGATCCTTTTCTGTTCCAATGTTAACCTTTTTTGTGGGTTAAATAAGTATAGGTGATCTTTCATCTTCATGAGCTGGTAAGGTGTCCAACCTCTCTCCCTTAGGTTCCACAGTTGGGTTTTCACCTTCGAAAACATCCTTTATTTTTACTTTTTTTGGGTCTAGCACTGCCACATGGTGGTTTTCACCACTAGACCTTCTCATTTTTTTTAATATTTTCTCTTCATTTTTTGGATTAAGAGGTTGAACACCTACCCCTATCATCATGTCTAGAGTGAATTCATTGGTGGAAGAATTGGGTTCAACCACATTGAGGTATAAGGCCATTGTATTGTCATTTGGGAAGTAGAGTAAGTCATTTGACTCAAACAGATCCCAATCGATAAGTTCGGGATGCATTAAGGACAAAGATTCATTGAATGGACTTACATTTGAAGGAGTTAAGGACATAACTTCATTATATGGTTCATACATTGTATCATCATGGTCTATGACATGTGCTTCTTCAAGATGGTCCATGGAAGAAGGATCAAAATCTTCTTCATCAGAGTCCTCTAAGATTTCTATGGGAAAGAAAGCATGTGGATTAAACACTAGGTTAGAATCTCCCACCCACGAGGGTAACCAAGGTTCACCTACCCATTGAGTGAAAGGAGGTTCTTTTTCTATGTTGACTTGTTGAGGTTCACTTGATGTTTGAGTTGAATTCAAACTTTGAGTCATATGTTCTTCATTCTCAACTTTAGGAGGAGTTACATAAGTGTGAATGGTATCAACCTCTATGTCATGAAAAGATTCTTCAGACAAGGAATCCCACTCATAATCTCTAGAATCATCTTCACTTTCATAACCTACCATATGAATATGTGCATGAAAATCATGCATGGGACTTGAACTTTCTCCTTTGTGTTGAAAGCCTATGCCGACTTTCTCTTCTTTGGCTCTCCAAAATGGTTCAATAGGTTATAAAAACCCTCTATGTCAAACTCCTAAGGATCCTCTTCCCTTATACCCCATTTTCTTCATGATATCAAATCCTTTTCCATATTGATCAGTTTGGATATTGATATGTTGCACCGTTTCATTGGAATTATTTGAATTATCATCCTCTTTATAGAGCCATTGTAATACCTCATTATCTTCTTTGTTTATTTCTTGTTTGTCACATTCCCTCCCAAAATGGGAGTTGTATTTATGAGGTTGATGATCTTTGGATGGTTTCCCATGTGTCCTTGGAGATGTAGGTAAATCAAAAAGGGAAACAGAACATTCCCCTACTCCTTTTGAGTTAATCTTACATTGTTTCTCAAATTGATGCATTAAGTCACTCATCTTTTCATAGTGAACTTTCTTAGTTTGATCTCTTTCTTCCTTAGCGGGTTTAGAAGATTCCAATATTAATGGTGAATTCTAAAATGAAGGATCCTTCAATTTTGAACCCTCGTAACTCATCTTTTCTTTTCCCTTAGTTGATGTAGTTAAGTTAGTTTGAATAGGGTTAGAAGTAGATGTGACATTTGATGTAGGTTTTGATTTTTCCTCTTTGGCCTCTTCCATGGTAGTATCAAGGATAAATCTTTCCCTATTATGAGGAATATACAAT
Organism: Thuja plicata; assembly: GCA_018584345.1. Lineage (NCBI taxonomy): Eukaryota > Viridiplantae > Streptophyta > Pinopsida > Cupressales > Cupressaceae > Thuja > Thuja plicata. Next base: position 33,295 of record MU213247.1, on the reverse strand, counting down.
TCATGACTTGGCTTTAAAGAATTACAATATTGGAACGGGTTTGAATCTCCTCCAGTTGTGACCTCCTCCCCCAGGTATGGAAATTTTATGCATTGGTGATCTGTAGAAGGTACCGCTTGCATCTTGTGTATCCAAGGCCTTCCTAGTAAGATGTTGTAGGTCAATTTCATGTCGAGGACCTGACATATAGTGTCCTTTTTTATAGGTCCCACTTGAATTGGTAGAATGATCATACCCTTTGAAGATCTTTCCTCTTCATCATAAGCCTTAATATTTATTTGCTTCTCTGGATCAATAGAAGACTCAGATAACCCTAATGACTTGACAAGGTTTAAAGTGAAAATATTTGGACCAGATCCACCATCTATGAGAACACTCTTCACCCTATGTCTTTGGATCAATACCTCTATATGCAAGGGAAATTTTTGAGGATGTGTGATAGACATGTCATCTTGTTCTGAAAAGGAAAGACAATGAGGGGCTATGAGGTGTCCTACCATGTTCTTAAATTTTTCTTCCTCCAAGTTTATAGGAACTGTGGTCTCACACAAGGCTTTTTCTAGAATCTCCTTGTGATTAGGAGATAATTTTAACAACTCCAAAATTGATATTTGGGCTAGAGTCTTTTGTAATTGGTCCACCAAACTATAAGGCCTTGTAGTGGGTGGTGTTTGTTTAGCCAAAATAGTTGGTGTCTTAGGGCCAATAGTAATAGGAGTACCCCCTTGTAAGGTAACCTTTGAGGCTTGCCCCCTTGTGATGGCATTAGAAAACCCTTGAATAGGTTGGTCTTTAACCACAACAACATTGACGGTATTGTCATAAGTATGAGCAAAGTTAACATTATGACTACTTTTTGTATTATTCACATTGTTTCCTCCATTGTTGGAATTAGAAGATTCTCTCTTTTCATGTTTATAAAAAGGAGTTTTAAAGGTTGTGTGATCTTCATTAGTTTGAGGGCCATCCACTTTTATCACACCATTTTCTATGAGATCTTGTACCACATGTTTGAGACGTAGGCAATCATTGGTCTTATGTCCCCTATTTCGATGATAGTCACAATGGTTGTTCTCATTCCACCAGTTGGGTTTGACACGAGGTTCATATGGTTGAGCCTTTGGTAGATTGATAAGTTTATTTGCAATAAGTGTTCTTAATGAATTTTCCAATGGCTCACCCAAATTAGTGAATGTCCTTTTCGGTGTAAGAGCAAAGAACGGTTTAGGCTTAGGATCCCCTTGATCATTACCAAAGTTGTTATTAGTGTTGTTGTTCAAGGGCACTTTGGGTGCTTGATTCACATTATTGGCTTGAGCTAAGTTTTGAGTGAGATTGAAAGGCATAGCATTTAAAGTATTAGCCTCCACCACTCCGTCATTAACCACTCCTTTATTGTTGTTATTCCTTGTCCAAAATCAACTTTTGTTGTTGTTGTTATTCTTATTTTGATTGGTGTTCGAGTTATTGTTGTTTTTTTTATTCTTGTTATCCTTGTAGAGTTTGATTTCTCCACTTTTTACCAATACCTCTTCTGTTGTCACCCCGTTCTCAATTAATTCTTGGAATGATCTAGGACATTGTAGCCTTAATCGATAGTTCATTTCATGATTCAAGTTGTTCACAAAAATATCCATCTTTTCCTTTGAGGGTACACTTTGAGGGTATCTAGAAAATACCGCTCTCCATCATTGTAGGAAAAGTAGGAATCCCTCTCCTTCTCTTTGTTTGGTATTGCATAGATTAAGCATTTTAACCTCGTGTTTGATGTCATAAGAATAGTGATTTACAAATTTAGAGGCCAATTCCTCAAAGGTTCTAATGCCAGAGGGTAACTTTGAAAACCACTCCATTGCCATACCTCCCAAACTTCTAGGGAATAACCTCATAAGGTAAGTTGTGTCATGCATGAACTCTAGACTTAGGGAACAAAATTCCCTTAAGTGATCTTGAGGATCAGATTTTCCTTCATATTTATCATATTTTGGATAAATATCATTTGTTGGAAATGGTATCATGACTAAAGACTTGTCAAATGGAAATGGACACAAGGCTTCAATAAAAAAAGGTTTAGGAGCCCCACTTTGTTTTAATGTGTCCAATTGTATCTGAAAAAGATGGAATTGTTTGTTCATGATATCAATGGGGTTAGCCTCAGCTTCTTCTCGTTGGAGCTTAGTGACATCATAACCATGTGGAAGTTTGAGACCCGTTTGTGCTAGGTCTAGGAAGTACTTCTTATCTTTTTCCAACACCTTTTCCAGGAGTTTCATAAAGAAAGGGATTTGCATAGCCTCATTAACCTTTTCATCAGTTAACTCTTCATCATTAGGGTCCATATTGCCCCTGTTGTTGGTATTGTTCATCCCTTGATTGTTAGGATCCATGTTTGTCCCTCCGTTGGTATTGTTGTTGGATCCTTTGTTGTTAGGATCAACATTTACTTATTTGATCATATCCTTGTTCATGTGATTAATCTGATTGGGATCTATATGGCCAAATGGAAAAGACATCCTTGGTTTTGTTTCCTTGAGGGGCTCGTGTAAGGGTTTTGCAGAAAAAGGATCACCTGGGAAGGGACACTCTTGTCTCAGATAAGATCCGTCTGGTTATAGGGTAGTCTTCATGTAATGGGATCGAGTAAAAACTAGCATTAACATATGTCAAATGAAGATCTCAGGTTTCAAACTTGCTTAAATGACTAATCCGTGAATAAATTTGCAAAATGTCCAATAATGACAAATTTTGATCAAGTTAAGTATTCTCGGTGATAGAACGTCCAAAAGGGTATCCAAAAAATAAACTTTCTTGTTTTCAATCCTTCGGCAGATACCCACTATTTGCCTTTTTAAAATTCTAGGTGGCTCTTACCTGTGTGTAGGCGGCCTTCAAATGTTAACACGCGATTAATGGAAATCCTGTACGCGGCGCTCTACAATTGGCAAGCAGCGTTTGTCTGTTGACAGGCGGTTTTGAAATATTCTTAAGCGGCTTTTTCTAGTGAATATGCGGTTTTTTAATTCTAACAAGCGGCGTTTTAAGATTGACAAGCGGCCCAATTTTGTTTGTAGGCGGCTCTAAAATGATGATACGCAGCGCTTTGCTGATCAAAGTTGATTTATCAATTTATTGATATTTTCTAGGTTTAAAAGTTTAAAGTCTTTGATCAGATTTATCAAAACATATTCTTGTGTGAAAATAGAGTACAAGCTCAACACACACATCAAAATTGTACCATTTTCCTAAAAACCACACTAAAAGTGTATGTTCTCAGATGTTTTAACAAGTTTGCACAAGAATGTCTTCCAAGCAATCTACCTTAGTGTCAACAAATTTGGCTTTTAATCATGGCTCTAAAAAGGTAGGTCTGCTACTTTATTAGGTCTCAACCTATTCTAGTCTAAATCTTGACAAGATCCTTTACCCCTTTGAGGGCTTCCCACATGCACAAAAGTATGATTTTGCACAATCTTGAAGGACTACTAGAGGAAGTGAGGATGACTTGCACAAGTTTTAGTAATTTCCTAATTAAGGTAAAGTGCATTATTTATAGTGCGTCGGATGATATTGCGGTAAAAGCAAATATCTCCCACTTTGGGTCATTCCCTCTCACCGTCCTTGTAAGGCAATTCTTGGGAGGCAGGCCCTTTAAAGCTCTATTTAACTAGCATGTTCATGAAAAGCAAGAATTGAACTCAATCCAACAAGTTTGGGAAGTTGATTCACTCAAAGAGTGAAGAGCATATCCCTATTGTCTTTCCTTGTTCCAAACACCTCAAATAGATTTGTTCATTTTCAACCTCTTGACAAGGAGGTTCTTAAAAAAATGAGATGTGTGGTTCAATTAATCCTTCCTTTCTTTTTACCACCCAAACTTAACACTTTTGGCTTTTTGATCAACTTCGAAAAGTTGAGAGCATATACCTAATGTCTTGTCTAAATAGAAAATAGTAAGGTGTCCCAATTTACACTAGATTTAAATGAAATGCCACAAGTTAAGTAATGCAAGCTTGATTAGATAAGTACCTGATTTCAAAGCTAGCAAGGCTAGGCGCATTTTTTAGTGTTTTGGCTTGTTTTACTCACCTAGTGGTGATCGTTCCCACTCGGTCTCCTCCAACAAGTTAGTCAACACAAAGTGATGCAAAGTGAAGGAAACTTGGAAAAGCTCAAATGACAAAATACCTCCTAAAATATCTTTTAGTGAACGATTTATCAATTAAAGATTTAAAGAAGTTAGCACAAAAATCAATTAGAGAGTAGGAAATTTTTGTTTGTAAGCAAAAAACACCTTAATGTAGTGATCATACAAGTGTTCTTCCTCAAATAAGCTCTCTAACAAATTTGTTGTATGTATTTCCTTATCATTCTTGGTTTTGATTCTTACCTCTTTGCTAGGCTTTGAAATCCGCTTCTCAAGTTTCTGCACCTTGGGGTGATTTTTCATCTGCAAGACAAGAAAACACAGAGAGTTACCACAATGACCAAATTAATCAAAATCTGATTTAAAGAAAAAGTAATTACACGGTATTTAACAGCTAAAAGGCGGCTATCAAATGTTATTAAGCGTAAATTAAAACTTTATACGCGGCTTTTAAATCTTAACATGCGGCTCTTAAAATATCACAGGCGGATAATTAAAATAAAAATGTGGTACAGAAAGTGTAAAAGGCAGCCAGAGATTGCTTGTAAGCGGCTGTTAGAAAGTCTCCAGTGGTACACTTTATCTAGCAAGTGGCATGATTTATCTGTTAGGCAGCCCAATTTATCTAAAAAGTGGCTGTAGAATGAAAGATGGAGATGAATCAAGCTCTATAGGTGGCATTTTATTATTCATAGGCGGCTCTTATCATCACATATGTGGCTCTTCTCCTATTTTCTACAAGAAAAACACCAAGAACAAAGCAAAACACATAAATCTCATGACAAAAACATTAGTAGAGAGGCTTAAAGCCCCACGGTGGGCGCCATTATGTGTGTGAAAATACACCTTCATGAAATTAATATTAAGAGAAACAATTCTATGGAAAGACAATACAAATTAATCTAATAATTGAAGCTAAGAATCTATTTCATCTCATGGTTCTCTATCCAAACTTTGTTAAGAGAGCTCTCAGGCTTAATCTCTCTCAAGGACAATCCTAGAATGAGATATGAATGATAAATAAATGATACAATCTAGGTTAGAATACTCAAAAATTCTCAAAATGCTCCAAGATATGTGAGAAAATAACAAATGCTCCTAAACATGATATGCTAAAATGCTAATGCAAATGCTGAAATTCTCTCAAAAGCTCTCCAATGCTCTCAAATGCTCTCCATGTGCCT
>MU213247.1:11821-27917 GCA_018584345.1 Thuja plicata | reverse complement strand
TTTATAGCATTTTCCCAAGGGTAGGGGGTAGAGTGAGTTGATCATGATCAAAGTTTGGTTAAGTCAAAATATTTGAGGTGTTCTCAAATGGAGGGAAAATTGGTTGGTTGTCTCAAAGATATTAGGAATTAAATAACTCCATCATTTAATTAAATTAGCCATGGAAGGGTGATTGGGTTGGATTTAGATTTGAACTATACAATTGAAAAATCAATTGCATAATTTGATCAATCCCTTTAGGCTTTAGAATTTAATTATTTGATTTTTTAATTTGATTTGATTTTTGTCCATTTGATTTGATCCATTTTTTTTGCATTGAGATGACATTTTGAAGCATTGAGCTAAGATTTATAGTTTCGAATGCTTGAGATACACCTGGTCAATTTTAGGTGTCTACAGAATAATTCTGTCCCTACAATATTGGGGAAGAAGATAGGGCTTCCCAGAGAAGTCGGTCACCTGAATGTAGGTCTGGTGTTGGAACTGAATAAATTAGCGGCCATAGGTGCTGACCAAATTCATCGCCTCCTACAAAAATGGGTACCCAGAGTCTTAGGTAAGTGTTAGGATGTTATGGTAAATGAAAGCATCATTTACCCGACATAAATTCAGGAAACTGAGTTCCCATTGCATTTGGGGATAGTGATCCCATGGTGTCAATTGGCCCAGGCCGTTTCCAAGTTCACCAACTATTCCCAAACCTAGAAAAGCTGGTCTTTGTTGGGCTAATGCCCATAGCACATATGATTTCATGTAAAACTTAGAACTCTAGACGACGCCCTTCAGTTGCATGTCCACATGGTTGGATATGATGGTTTCCCAGTTGAAGGTTAGTTTGCGACTGGTGATGTAGTAAATAAAATAGTACATCCACACCGAGAAGTCTCGGGCGTGGGGAAATCCAAATATCCTACATAAGAATATAATGCCCTCCTAAATGGGCTCTTTGAAATCCTCGTGAGGAATTTCCAACTTCATCCTCTTATGGTCCCTCTTCAGGAACTTCAACCATTGACTATTGAGATATTGTCGGGAAACCATCTTGGCTTCCACGAACTCCTTCAATGATTTGGACCAGGTGATGATGGTAGACCCTTTGAACTATGGAATCCCCAGCCCTGAGGCAAAATTCATTGCATCTAGAGTGAAAATTTTCACTATATACTGCAATGGTCAGGGATAGGCAAGCGGGACAGTCTAAGTAGGTGCATTGTACAATGGTGCCAACAGAAGTATCAGTTCTGGTGACTGCACCGAACAAGGAAATTTTGTGGCCTTGATAATGCCAGAGGCGGCCAAATGAGTAGCCATATTGTCTCTATCGGCCTTAAACATATAAATGGCTTGGATTAAACCTTGCATTTCAGCCCAAAGTCTAGGCTCCATGTCTGTTATCTCCTAGATTTTGGAGTCCACCTTGGACCCCACAAGAGTTCCCTCCTTCGTGTATGTGGAGGTCAAGGGTAGCTTTTACAACATCTTTTTGGCCTTGGTTTTTGTAGCCACCTGAGTGGAGGTAGTAGGCAGCTCCGGGCTATCAGGAGGGGTGATTACTTCAGACATCTTGATCAATTATCCACAACCTACAAGACCAGAGAACTGTTAGAACATGATATATATAAAAAAGGGCTTTATAAACTTTGAGGAATTTGTCACCACCCTATACCTGTCCAAAAAGTGTTAGCATACATCAAAAATCCTAAAATACTTTAAATAGATGTGATTTATATTCTTGGGTGTTGAACCAAGTGACAGGAGGAAACAAAAGACAAGGGATTGCTTGGGACCCGAAGTCCAGATATACTAGCCATTGTCGTGTCAATGTGACCACTAGGAAACTGTACCTAGATGACGTGGGTTGGCACATGGTCACTGACAGGTGACATAAAGGAATTAATGGTGACAAGTGGGTTAACACAGGGTAAATTGAATGCCATCTGGGACATGGTTTGAATTCCCACTCGTGGGAAATTAATCCTAACATTAAGGTGATGAGACAGAGGAGAGAGAAAGCCACCATGGCTCAAACTAGCAAGGTGTTGAGTTTGAGCCGTGGCAACTCCCTCTCGACGAGCTTGGTATGGTGAGTGAAAACATGATAGAGTGCAAAGAACTCATTAGCTTAGAAGGATACACACAAAATATATACACAAATTTACGGAGGGCCGAAGGCCAAAATGCATATACACTAAAATACACGGTATTTACAAACTGCTTACATATTCATACAATATTTACATAAGTACACAAGCTACCCTAAGACAATATACATTGTATACATTAGTTTACAACTGCACAGAGGGCGGATAACCCTCTGGCAGAGCCAACCCACCGACGGGAGGCAAACCAAAAAGCAAAACATGAAAGGCGAACTAGCAAAACTGAACAAAGTGAAACCAAAAACAAAAGGAAACAGCAAGAAAATGATGGAAAGTAACTAGAGGACAAACCAAGGACCTACCTAGAGACACAAAGAATAGCAGGGGAGGAGCACACCAGGAATGCTCTACAACAGGTCTACCCTCAAACAATCAGGAACGGTCACCGCAAATCAACTTGTAATCGACCACTAAGAACAGAACAACTCGTAGTTTAATCATAGTTTAATCACCTAAGAGTCGCTCTGAATGCTCTAAGTGTTTTTAATCATGGTAACTGTGAAAGTGATGGGTAATTTCCATTTATACCCTTAGTGTAGAAACAAGTTACACTCTTCTCTGCAAACACCAGAACAGGCAGACCTCCGAACTCTAGGCCAGGGGATTCCATGCAACTATGCCTTCTCATGAGAGGAGACATAGTTGAAGAGAATCCCAGAGTCTGGAATCCAGCTCTAGAGAGAAAAAACTCTAGGACCAGGTCCCGGAGACACAAGAAACAAAAATAGAAAGAAAAACAAACCTCATAGAATAAAATCCCGGGGGGAAAACAAAGAAAAAGGAAAGAAATAAGGTAAGAGCAAAAGCGAAAAGAGGGGACCCAACATTTTGCACACAAAATGTAGGGACAGGTATGTAGGGCATAACAAATGGTGACTATTTGGGATGAGTGTATTAGCGCATTCAAGAACTACAGAATCTCTGGTTAGCAAAACCAGAATAAATCTTTAATCGGAGCATCCTATTTGCAAGGCACAAGGTGTCTGAGAAAATCCAGCCCATACATGATTCAATCCTTAGTCTTTCATCAATCATGAAGTGTGTGCTTTTGAAAGAAAATCAAGTTGATGATCTCTAGGAGAAGTAGAGAAGAGGCACTAAATATATCAAACCAAAGTCATCAAATCTTCTTGTTTCCCCCAGATACTGGAATTACTCCCCCCCTTTAGTTCTTTCCTTTTCTTTTCTGTCCTTTTCTGAATGGGAAGGCGGTACTTCTTTCACCTTGGACCTCAAGCTCAGCCAATTTCTAAGGTGGTACTTCTTTCACCTTTCTACCCAAGTCAAATTGCCAAATGCGGAAGAGAACTCTGGACCCAGAAAGAATTTAAATGTTTTTTCAGACTTGGGCCAACAAACAAGTGTGACTGATCTACTCTCAGTGTGTCCGATTACTTGTTTCTTTTGATTTTGATTTAACTGATTTCTGGACCTCCATGGATGAAGCCGATGGATATTACTCATATCATGTTACCAAACTCACAAAATGACTCTGGAGAGTGAACCAATTCCACCATGCTAACAATAGATTCCAAGTTCACCAAAAATGAAAAAGGTACCATTCCGGAGACTAGATGTTATGCGAAGCATACCGGTCTATAAAAAGGCAAGCAAAACACTGGGAACCCAGAAAAAGAAAGAACGAAGCCAAAAAACAAAATAAAAAGAAAAAGGGGGCAGTCCCAGAGGACGGCCAACAAAACTATTTACAAGGCACCCCAAACGGGGCACCGAGGAAGATATTTACAAGCAAAGGATTTACATAAAGTACAATTCTAGACAAACTCACCTCATTTGAAATAATGCTTGAGGAACTGTCCATTGATGGGAAATGGAATGACTTCTCTGATCATGGTACTGAGGCAATAATTATTTGCCTCATAGATCTCAGATATCAAGTATGGTCTAAGCCAGAGCCGTTGGAATTTGGTGTGCTTTCGTTTCTTTTCCCAAGCCTTGTCCCACAAAATGACTAAGTTTGAGATCTGAAAGGCCTTATACTGGGCTCTTCGGTCAAACCATCATTTTACTACTGCTTGGTGATGTGCAAAGTGTTCAAGGGCTGCATCTCTTTTTTCTTCCATTCGCACCAGATTTAGGAGCCGGACCTCTACGATGTTGTCCCGGTTGCCGAATTTCTGCATGAACTGCGAAACCGTGATTTGTAAGTTAATGGGGAATACTAGGTTTTGGCCATAAACCAGGTGGAATGGGGAAGTCCCTAGGGCTTCCTTTATTCAGATATGATCCACCCAGAGAGAGAATCTAAGCTTTTGGTGCCAGTCCCGGGGATTTTGTTCTAATAGATGTTTGATCACTTTAAGTAAATTTTTGTTGGTTGATTCAGCAACGTCGTTCCCCTGGGGGTAATAGTTGCTGGAGAACTTCAGAGTGATCTTTCTGTCATAGGTCCATTCAAGTATTTTTTCCAAAGAAAATGCTAGACCGTTGTCACATACTATAGCAAAAGGCATTCCAAATCGTGTGACGATGTTTTCTTCTAGGAATTTTATGACTACATCTATCGTGTTGTTTTTACAAGGGATCACTTCAGACCACCGGGTGCAATATTCGTTCACAGTCAAGATGTACTAGTGGTTGGTAGATGAGTTAGGGTTGATTTCTCTGATAAAGTCAAATGCCCATTGGGTGAAAGGTCTAGTTTCAAAGACTGGCTGCAACGGCATAGCTGGGTTCCACTCGTGATGTGTCACAGTTTGGCAAGTGTGACATTTCCTAACATGAGTGTAGACATCCTTAAAGATACAGGGCCAATAATATCAGGCCCAGAGGATCTGATAAGCAGTGGCATCAGCTAAGCAATTCCCAGTTCCAAACTGCCCATGGAATTCTTCGATTATCTTTGTAGCTTGAACCCTATCAATGCACCGGAGGTACACTCCCTCATAGTTCCTGTGAAAAAGTGTGGCATTTTTTATTATGAAGTGTGCACTTTTCAATCGCATGGTGTGACATTTGTTTGGAGGAAATCCCTTTAGGCATCTATTATTCAACAACAAGTACACCAGGTCTGTGTACCATGGATCCTGATTGATGGCCTGAAATTCGATGTGTGGAGTCTATTCTTCCATCGCTCTACATAGTCCCTAGCCTCAGACTATCTTCATGGGTTGCATTTCTAAATCATACTCTTGGATGATGGCCATCCATTTCCCCCATCTTTCACCCAATTCACTCTACATGAGCAACGATTTTAGTGCCTGGTCTGGGATGATAGCATGCACTTTGCTCCGGAGGATGTAATGCCAAAATTTCTTCACGGTGCAAACGAGAGCAAAGGCCTATTTTTCCAAAGGCGAATACCAGACTTCGGCATTCTTAAAGGGGGAGCTCATGAAAGCTATTGGTCGTTCCTCCCCTTCGACCTTCCTGGTCAAAACTACCATGGCAGAATGCGGTGAGGCAAAGGAATAAATGTAAAAAGGGAGGGAATAGTCTGGGCTAGCCAAGACTAGGGCCTCTGTTATCATTTGTTTAATCTGGGAGAATGCCCATTTTTCCTCTGGGCCGCACTTAATTTTAGTATCTTTCTTCATCATCTCATTAAGTGGCTTTATGATCTCAGTGAATCTTATGATGAATCACCAGACAAAATTGATCTTCCCAAAGAAAGATCTCATTTCCTTCTTGTTGTCGGGCATTTTTAGGTTTAGCAGTGCTTCAACTCTCTTAGGGTCAATGGATATAACCTTCTCAGAGATAATATGCCCGAGCAACTTCCCTTTAGTGACCTCGAATATGCATTTCTTAGGGTTGAGAGATATTCCATACCAGCGACACCTCTCACAAATTTGGGCAAGGTGAGTGAAATGATCATGCATGTCCTGGGAAAAGATAGTCAAATCATCCATGTAGATGATTATCCACCAGTTCACTAGGCCTTCGAATGTGATTTCCATAGCCTTCTAAAATGTGGCCCCTACATTGATCAAGCCAAAGGGCATTCTCCGGTAGGCAAACATTCCCCACTTGGTGGTAAACGTCGTTTTGTCTCTATCCTCATATTTAACCATGACTTGGTTATACCCGGAGTGCCCATCGCAGAAAGACCTCATTTGTGATCCATTCACAATTTGCAATACCTCATCTAACAAGGGGAGAGGGTGATTATCTTTCTTGGAGGCTTTGTTTAAATTTTGAAAATTCACACAAAGGTGAATCACACCACTTTTTTTCCTCACAGGGACTAGGTTGGCAACCCATGTAGTGTGCCAGATTGGGAAGATTATCCGGGCTGACAATAGTTTTTGAACCTCCTAATAAATCAGAGGCTCGATCAGTGGGTTGACAAGTCGTTTATTTTTTTGAAAAGGCTTAGCATCAAGTTTGAGTGGGATAGTATGAGTCATAATGGATGTATCATAGGTTTTCAATTCCTCATACCCCCATGCGATTACATCAATGTATTCTCAGAGAACCGGGAGAATCTTCTCCTTCTCCTCTCGGGAGTAGGAGGAGCCAATGTGTATCATTTTCTCTTCACCGAGCAGGTCGATGTTTACCTTTTAAAATTTTCCCCCTCAGAGGAGGCTGATACCTTTTCTCAGCCCTGAGTGTCCGAGTCAAAGATTCGTTCAAGTGTGAGCATCCCCTTAGGGATGGTGTTGGTTGGTAAGTCCATGATCTCGTCGTCTTCATCACCCTATCTAGTATCATCATGATTTATCTCCTCCACTATCTAGTCTTCAAAGACACCAACATTGGCCATAAAGGCCAGGATATGTTGATCGTCTTCAAAGACCTAAAAATGGGTGACATTGTCTAGAATGGATGGGGTGGGGACCTTCTCAATAGAGAATTTCCAGATTTGGGAGCCAGCCATTGGCTCAAGCGTGCTAGCAGAAATGGCAAGGGCATCCGGGACATAATTTTGTTTCCAGGGAATAAGATCAATGTTGAATGCATAAAAATCCTCAATAAGGATCCATGCCCAATTGTGGTATGTGGCCAGCCTTTTTTCATGATAGGTGTATTGACTTTGGACCTATTTTACGATCAACTTTGAATCACCCAGGGCCCAGAGGTGAGTGATTTCTTTCCTTAGCGCAAATAGGAGTCCAAGGACCAAAGCCTCATACTCCATGATGTTGTTTGTGTAGTTGAACTGTAGCCTATAAGACATGAGGAAGGATTTCCCCCGCGGGTTGATCAATCCCACTCTAGCCCCACAGCCTTGTTTGGATCAGGACCCGTCAAACTTAAGGGTCCATAAGTCATCGTTTGTTGTCTGGAACTGGGAAGACAAAGTGGTCTTTGGATTTTTCTTGGGAAGGTTGGGAGGATTTTCCTCCGGCACTAATGGTGTGTAGGTGAGGTTTGTCTCCAGAGAGATTTCTAGTTGGGATCCTTGGGTGAACGACGTCAAAGAGGCATTGCCAGTAGAAGTACTGGGTCCTGGGGGCTCATATGTGTGCTCTTTCTCCCAGAGGTCGTTGATGTGCCGGGTAGCAACAGAAAGATAGGGCTCACACTCTAGCTTAGAATTTCTTTGATAATGCACCCGGCACCAAGTGCTAGACAAGAGTATGGAGGGGGTTGCTACAGTACCCTGAGAGTTAACCTCAACCCTCAATTTTTCTTCCAGGTCTCAGGTTCTCTGAGAGACTATGGGGTCCTCCCCAGGGGTTAAATCGAATGTTAAGATCTCAAGGGGTTGGTACACCCCGAGGGAATTCTCAGAGAAGAGGACTTCATTCACCCTCCCAACTTTGGTGAGGGCCTATTTCATCTGGGGCTCACTTTCAACCTTGATTTGGTTAGATTCTCCCTCCCAAGGGAGCCACAGGTGGGAAAATTCAGTCGAGAAATATCCATTCCAGGACTTGGACCAATTGTGACTTATTAACATCCCATATGTCTCTGGGATGTCCACCACCTAGATGTCAATCACATTGGCTATCCTGGGGTCCTGAATGAGTTGAATCCAGATGTTCTTCAGTTCACCCACCATTTTTACAGTAGTTTTATCTAGCTGGATTACTGCGTCGTTAGACAGGGTGAGGTAGAATCTAAGCTTCTAGCATATGGATAAAGGCATGATGTTTCCCGAAGCCCCAGAGTCTACCAGGCAATTGTGTATGTTCTTCCCTTATATGTTCAAACCTAGTAGGAAGGGAGGATCCTCAGTGTTACCCTGGAAGATAGCCATGTTGGCATCATCAAAAGAGACAGTCTTGAGTGGGTGACTAATGACTTTCAGGTTTCCCAAGAGCCTCAGAAGAGACTTCTTCTACTTAGGACAGTTCAGCAAAACTTCCATCAAGGTCATGGAGGTTGTGGTTTTTTCTAATGCCTTCATGATGTCGAACCTACCTCCCGAGAATTGGTGGCTTCCCTCGGTTGGGTCCTTAGCTTGGTTAGAGCCAGGGCCTTTTGGGTGGACAAACCAATCAGTTGTGTTGCCCTAGGGAGGAGTATCTTTGGGAGGTGTAGGCATATAAACTGGTCCTTTACCAGCCTAACTCTGAGTGTTGTAAGGATTCTATGGGTTGGTGAAGGTATTGGCCTCAAAGGCCAGAATAGAGTCATCAAAGAACCCCTGTAGTTCAGGTTCTTCTTTGTCTTCCTTGTCTGATCCAAAGAAGATGGTCTCATAGGCAAAGGCACTGTGAGTGGGCTCTTGTATAGGAAGTTTTGGAGGAGTAGGATCAGAAGCTTGTTGTCTGTCTAGCTAGGAGATCATGATGACTTTCTCCAGTGTGGCATAGTTCACCTCATTATGAGAGTCTGTGTCATGCAATCTATACCAGTTGGTCATAGGTTGGAAGTCTACAAATGGCATGAAATGGGAAGGTCCAGCGCTACCCTGATTGGTGTTTTAGTTTGGAAGAGGACCTCCGATGTCAGCATTGTTCCATTGCTATTGGTTGGGCCAAGGCCCGTTGTTGAAATTTCTTCCTCCGGCATTGTTGTTTCGTTGGCCAGAAAAAATATTCCCTCTGGGAGTTGGTGTTGTGGGGTGCAAAGGACCCCGCATTCAGTTGACCCATGTCCACAGTCATTGTAGAAAACATTTGCCGAAGGGACTCAACCTCGGTGGTCAACTAGGTATTCGCATCACACTGTGACAGTTGTTGTTGTTGGTTCCCTGAAAAAATGGCAGCATTCGCCAGAGTCGAGGGTGGAAATCCTCTAGTCACGGATGACTAAAAGAAAGGCACTTTGAAACGTTGTGTCTATGGTTGCTATATTTGTTGCGGCTTATTCCAGCAAAAATATTCTAGACCTGGTGTTGTCTGAACTTGGGATGGATATACATACCGGGTTTGCTAGTCTATTGGTGGTGGGGGGGATTCATGGCCATCGCAAGGGCACCCATTTCCTGATTGGGGTTATATCCCCCGGTGTAAGAAGTTCCATCGAGTATCATGTTGAAAGGCATGCTCTGCCCAATCCCGCTCAGAGATTTTTTAAGACCACGAGATAGCTCCAAGGCCAGGTTGTAAACCTTTGCCAAAGTATTTCGGTCACCCAAGTCAGTAGTTCTCCAGAGGAGAGTGGCAATGAAAGGGTCCATCATGTTGAGAGAGGTCTTGATAGTTACATCCGCAGATGGGATGAAGGGACCCATGCACCATTTCAAGGCGCGTTGGAATCGGTGGTTGAATGTTGCAAGGGGCTCATTCGGTTCCTTCCTAATAGAGATGAACTGGCTGTGGGACCATGCTGGGTCCATGTGCACGTAGAAGGCAACCATGAAGGTGTCCTCCATGTCCTGCCAACTGTTGATGGAGTTGGCGGGAAGGTTAAGGTACTAGTTCAGCTTGTTTTGTCCTAGGGATAAAGGGAACATCCAAGTCACAACATCCTAATGTTGGATCTAGTGTCATTTCATGGCATCTTTGTATGCCTGCAGATGCTCTCCTGTAGTTCATGAGCTTAAATGTTCATATCAGGGACAAATCTTTTCTGGGTGCGCAGGAAGATCATTGGTTGCACCCAAAAACTGTCCCATCAGGGACCCAGTATTGCCAAAATATGCAGTCATCAGGGGTGTTATATTTTGATTAGGTTGAGTGTTAATTACTGGGGTCGTCTAGGGAACTTGGGTATTTAGAGTTGTAGTATATCCCAAGACAATGGCGGCCGATTTGGCCTTTGGGGTCCATTTCTTTAGAGAAGGAGGCTCGAGTTCAACAAACCTTCCAGGATTGGGAGCTGATCTAAAGACTATTTCAAATCTCGTGGGTGAAAATGATCCAATCCCACTGAAGGTATGGCTCCTAAAACTATGGCTTGGGGAACCTTCAGGCGGTGTAAAATTAGAATCCTCAAAGGGGGATAACTTCATGCCCTCCTTCTAGCACTAGTTTTTGTTGATGGGGCTTTGTGACCAGGTTCGCCAACAGATGTAAGTTGTCACTGGGTACCGGTCAACTTTGCCTGTAAAGGTTGTCCATGGAAATGAGATTCCTCGGGCCTTCAAGCACATGAGAGTTGGTTCTCGACAGTGCAGGAGCTTAGTTGGGAATGTGATTATTTTGTTCGAGGGGATAGCTGGTTATCTTGGCTCGTCTTCTCTGGGGATTTGAGTAAACGGGGTTTCCTGCAATCATTTACTAACTTTACCAAATAAAATTTAAAAGATACTACAGAGTTATAAATATTCCATCTACCTATAGTTATGCCAAACATTCAAAACATCAACCAAGCTCTAACATACTATACTAAATACTAAAGAAATACGGAACCATCAGTTCATATTTGATCAGTAGCGAGGAAAAGAAGGTCATTAATCTACTTAAAATATCAGAGCAAGGGACATAAAGAAAATGCAACATAAAATACCATTAACCTAGAGATTAGAATGATAACAACATCATTGATAGAATCCTTCCTTCTTCATTAACAAGTTTCCAGCAAGCATTGGTGCGTACAATGATGGTGGCTCCAGGGGAGCATTTAACTACTAAAAACTTCTAAAAACTAAGGAGCATTAAGCTCTGCAACTAAGAACTGATAAAACTTAAATGCTATTAGTTATGGATTGCAAAATCATCAATTTTGTCGACCCTTGCAATGAGGTCAGACTTATTATTTATACACAAGTTTTGACCTAAACTTAACCTAACTTATTTTACACTTAACAATATAATACTATTTTCGGTGGCCGGTACTACTTGGGCCATGTTACCAAAGACCTCGATATGGAGAAGGTCTGACATGTCAAAAGAATAAGACAAGAAAAGAGGAGTGGAAGAATTGGCCTTGAGAAGAGAGTCGGGAGGAGAGAAGAGTAAATCTGATCCCCCGAGGATCGAGGCTACATGCCTCATTAATGGAAAAGTGGCTCCCTATCTCCGATGCGCTAGGTGTTACTTTAGAGTGGTGCCTTGGGAATACCACTTGTTAGAATCATCCTCTAAGCTGACATTCCTTGTTGCGGTTACCTTCTTTCTGACACTTTTATTAACCCTTTGATAGTGACCGGTCGGCTTCAGGAACCGAGACACTGGTCGTTGAAAGAATACAAAATTGTGGGATCTAGAAGCCTGCGCCCCAAAGAATAAAGAATGCAACCGATACATGGTTGATGGAATTCTCCAGACTCTGGAGAACTTTTATTGCTGCTTACTGTTCTTCAAGGTCTCCAACACCTGGCTTATGCCTTCTTCATCTATATCTTTGATATTGTCCCATCGACTATGAACAGCCTCCAATTTTTCCTCAACATCTCCGGCCCCGTTCCAGAATTCATCCACCATTTTTATGGCGTCATGCGACTGGATCATTTTCTTGGATAGTCAAGATAACCTGCCCTGGTCAAAATCTCCGGCAGTCAGATATAGGGACTCCATCTATTCATCAAATTTACTGAGGACGTAATCCTCTAGGGTGCATGTGCCGGTGGTGAAGGGATTGAATTGTGATATTCCAACCATGAATGCTTGAAACAAACCCAAGGAGTATTGAGCCACAGTTAATTTTTCTTTCAAGGCCTTAACTAGTTCCTTGCATACCTCAATTTTGAGGCCAATTTTGGAGTACTGGGCCTGGAGGGAATCATATGATTCATCTCCCAAAATCCCCACCTCTGTGGCGGCTTCTTCTTCGATGTTTCAGATTTCCTCTAGCCCGGCCTTCCACTTTTCATACTTCACTAAATATTTCTCCCATATAAGAGCGAAGCCATTTGCCTAGCTGATAAGGATGTCAACCTGATAAAGGTCTGGAAGGGACACCGCTAGAAATTGTCTTATTGTGGCTACCTACTCATTGGCCCACCCATCTACAACCCACGCCTTCTTCTTCATGGCCTGGAGAAAATCCACGTCGCCCTGTGCAAGAGGCAATCCAAACGAAGGGGTTCTCGGGTGGATCTCAGCCAATGGCTATGTAAGTTCTACCAGTAGTGCGAGGAGATTGGCATTAGTCTCTCTTTCCTCCTTCAACTTCCATCCCTGCTTGATATATCTGGCCTCTACTACTTTGGTGGCCTCCTTTAGCAAGTCCAGTTCACCTTGCTTGTCTCTTTTCCCTAGTGCCACTTCTATGATGTTGTAGTCCTCAGGCCTTATGACCGCTGCATCTGCACCTGGAGGGGGTGTTGCGATAGTCACAACTGTGTTTCCCGTCTGTTGGGACTGAAAAAAGCAATAAGGTTTTTTGAAGTACCATGTAAAAATTTCACATTTTGACCCCCTAAAGTGCTTTTTGAGCCTATTTTCCCTGATGAGATTCTGAGGTCTACCATTCATGCAAGGTGCTCATCACTCTTGTTTAGGCATATGAAGACATCCCTGTTCGTCAATTTCAAGTTTTGAGTTATTTCGTGATGTCTTGTTTTAGGCACTTGTCAAATCTGCATTTCTGTGTTGTGTCAATCTGTTGTAACAGGCCCAGTTTGCATTTGAATATCTTGTGTCCTCTTGAATGTCATGGTCCGCCACTTTGGGGATGTTTAGTATGCATATCAAAGAACCTATGTTTCAAATCCCAATTCATTTTGATATGTTTTGACTAGTTTTCAAACCCCTCAAAGTTGGTAGTTTACTGTTGTCATGCATTTTGTAATTGATCAGAATTCTGAGTAGCCCTGTTTGACCAATTATAACTTTTGACCTTGTCACCTAATTTAAAAAATTCCTCTTGTACTCCATTATAGAGTTCAAATACTTCTTGAGTATCCGTCATCAATTTATGACAAGTCCATTTGGTCAATTTGCTAGGCCCATTCCATTTGCAGTTTCTATCAGTGTGCCAAACTGTCAAATGCAGATTTCTGAATGACCTACTTTGCGATCTTACAATTTGACACCCGACTGAGTGAAATGGATAATTGAATTTTCCCCTATATTCTAGGCATGGCAATGTGCTATCCTGATGATTTTCAGGCCATGATGAATCCATTTGCCCAATTTGCCAATCTGATTCCGTTTGCAATTTCTAACAATTTGATGCAGATTAGTTGCACAGCTTGGTCGGAGGCCCTGTTTGCAAGGTTATATCTTGAACGTTGTGATTGGTCACATCAGGAAAATGGTTTCCCTAAATTATAGGCAAAATTTACTTCAAGTTTTCCAGGTCTCGGATCCTGAGGGTTTTGTTTGCACACTTTCCAAGTTTCTTTCCATTTGCAGAAATCGGTATTTCTTATGTTTTCAATTTTCTGCATTTCCAAGTGGCTACTTTCGAGGGGCTGCCAAATGTGCCTAGATGATTTTCAAGAGGTGCCCTTCTGGATCTGTATTCTCCATATAGCACACTTCCAGTATCCAGAGGCTCGATTTCTTAGGAGATCATTTGACTTGTTTTCAAAGTCAAAACCAAATGCCTTTACCGCTATCTGACAGGGTGATTTGTAGAATTGTTCTAAATAGGAAACTTGGGTGATTAAAATCTTTTCACCTGTTTGGTTTCATTAGTTTCTGCTTTGTAGTATGGAAGAATGCTAAACATAGAATGTATATGCCCACCGCCATGTCCCGGTTACTGGATTTTGTAAATTTCTAAAGCATGTCCTAGAGGTCACCCACTGTATTATCATTATCATTGAAATGCATGAAGCTCATAAGACACTACCAGTAATTAGATTCTTGCACTCATTTTGAAGCAAGAATCAATGTTTTGAATGATATACTCGAAGTCAATGCAAAATGAGGGAGACAAGGATATAATCAAATCTATTATCAAGCTAAGGGAATATGGTGTGAATTCTACGCGATGGCAATTGCAATTGTAAATGGGCATTTAAAACCAAAAGGATATACATAAGTGGTATGTGCAACTAAGGAAGTGACACGCCATGATGAGAGGCTGCACAGTGTTTTGGAGATATTAATGAGGAAGAGTTACAACCATTTTTCTCTTTGCCAAAAGTATTGGATGGCCTTTTTGGCCTTGCAAAAATGCTTTTTGACGTTGACATTGAACCAGTAGATGATCTTGCTCCAGCGTGGAATAAGAATGTGAAGTTCTGTGTTGTCAAAGACTCCTCAGGCAGCCCAGTTGCATATTTTTGGTACATGGATGGGTGAGGTTCTCGGTCGAAGCCATGTCTTTGCACAAGATGGCAATTCAATAAGGTTACCAATAGCACACACGGTTTGTAATCAGACTCCACCAGTTGGAGATGAGCCAGTGCAGCAGACGGTGGAGGCATCCAGCAAATGGAAAGAAACTTTCAAGCAATGAAATCGGCTGGTGTAAAGCCAGCCCCACAAACTTTTTCCAACGCATGTAATAAACATGTTAGAAACTTTCAAGCAAATGCAAAATGGCTGGTGTAAAGCCAAGTTCCACGACCTTCACCAGCAGCCTCTCTGCCTATTGCCAGTGCCTCCCTTCCTGGAAAATGTGGAAGCATAAGAAAAAAAGGCACGTGAACTGTTTGACAGCATGCCTCAAAGAGACGCCATCTCATGCGATGATTGCAGGATGAGAACAAAATGGACTTGTTGAAGGGCTCTAGAAACTTTCAAGAAAATGCGATGGACAGGTGTAAAGCCAGATTAAACAACCTTACTAGCATCCTCCCTGCCTGTGCTGAAATAGGAGCTTTGGAAGAAGGTGTGGACATGCATCGAAACATGATGGAAGGGTTCTTGTCAGATGTTGCAGTTTCAACTGCTCAGGTAAACATGTATGCAGAATTCGACAGTGTAGACAAGGCATTTAAACTGGTTTCAAATGCATTTGGCAATTGTAATGCCAGGTATGATTGTTCTGAAGACCCACACTGAGCATGAAGATTTGATTTAATAATCAAATGTAATTGACAGGTGTAATGCCAAGTACCCCCAAAATGATTAAAGAAGAGCCAGCCTCGCGCTGACTTTTGGGGGATGATAAGAACATTAAAAAACCATTGAAGAAGCTTGCGTAGCTTGTGGGAGAATGAGGAACTTAAAGGAGCTACCTGAAGTTAGTGTAGAATGGTATGGAAACTGAAAGACTGGAAATGTGCAAAACCAGTTTGTCCCACATTGGTGGTGTATAAGCTTTTATTGTCTTTTTATATGAAAACTCATATATCATTGTTTGAAGTAAAGAGAAAGAGCTCTTGGAGACTGCGCAGCTTGGTTGAAGACTCAGTACATGCGGTAGGCCCCACCCTAATTTTGGTTGAAAATGCATAAATCTTTAAAAAAACTCTCAAAAACATTATCCTGAAAGCACAAATGACAAGTGGTGCCCAGTGGATAGTCAGCGAATCAAAGGATGCCACGTGGCGCCCAGTAGGTGCCAAGTGGCACAAGTGCAGTGCAGTTCAAAAGCACCAATCATAAATTGACATGTGGCACCAAGTGGACTTGCAGACCAATCAGAGGGTGACACTTGGCGCATTCTTGTGAGATGTGCAGATTTCATAATATTTTTTATTTTGAAATTCTTTCAACAAGTGGTTAAAGAGTGAGCATCTTCCACAAAATCCAAGGGCTTGCTTATTGGCTTAATGGAAAGATGCACACCATCTA
>MU213247.1:0-11771 GCA_018584345.1 Thuja plicata | reverse complement strand
AAATCCATCACAAAAGGTAGTGGGTTAAAAAGTGAGCATCTTCCACAAGATCCAAGGGCTCGCTTAATGGCTTAATGGAAAGATGCACACCATCTAACCAATAAGCCATTAAGCCTTGGTGACAAGTGTCCCAATGAGACAAAATCTGGGAAAGGTAAAGTATTAATGTTAAATTTATTTCATTTCAATAGTCTAACTATTGAAAAAGTAATTAATTTCAAATTAAAATATTTCAAACTTTTGAAAGAAATATGCACGGGAAAGCAAGTTTGAATTAAACTTTCAGAGGGCAAATCTTGTCCAAACTATGGACTATCATATGTTGCCGAAAAGGTCTCAGAGTGAAGAAGATGATTTTGCAGGCCAATTGAAGGAAAATCAAATCAGATTTTTACAGTTTCAGTTTGAGTAGTTGCAGATATTTTTTGGGAAGCAGACAGGTGTCGGTGATGAATTTGGTTTTTCCTTTCTCCTATATCTAGTTTTTTCTCCACTGTAACTAGAGGATGTTGAAATTCATGCTGCTAGGTAGCTTCCAGGCTATGAAGTCTTATTTCTTGTGTTTCTTTGTTTTGTAAATATGCTGAACCAGATGAATTTTCAATAAAGAACAATGGAATCCCTGTTCAATTCTTGTTGATGTCTTCGTGTATCTGGTCTTGACTCTTGTGTGTCAATTTGTAAGGCATTTTGATACACTGGCTATAAGGTAGTTGTGATCTTGTTTTTAAGTTTCTTTCAAGGAGAGAGTCAACCTTAAATACAAGTTCTGAGAATTTAAGGTTTATACATGAATCTGATGTCCAAGAATTGGAGTGAGAAGAGTGATTTGTAAGGCACTTCACCTTGTTTCTTTGTGTTTGGAGTTAGGGTTTTCTAGAGATGCATGTTTATTTGACTCTGTTTCCCAATAGATAAGGCACTGGTCTTTTGCTGGTTATGTAGTTTTCTTCATCAAACCAATTATTCAAATCATTTTTCAATTTCTGTATGAGAGCTTGAATGTTTATGTTTTGCATTCCGTGAATGTAAGAGTACATGTTGGTTTCTTTAAAGAAGAAATCCATGGGTTAGCCTGCCTGAGTCTAGAACTCAAAGAGAAGAAAGATCTTATCCTTGTCACATTGGCCATTTTCCTAGTTCTTAGTAGATCATGTAGGTGGGATCCTACATAAAATTGGTTGAGTTGAACTCCCATATCTTATAAGTCTGAGAACTATCCACTAATTTTCATGTCTGCATAAAAGGTTTTAGTGAGAAAGTGTTTATGTGTGCAGATTTAGTATGTTTTAGGTGCACCCACCTGAGTGTGTGGAACTCAAAGCAGAAGGAGGATCAAATCCTCATCAATTAGCTTTTTCTTGCCCCTTAATTTGTATGAAGAAGCAGATTCATGTGAGTTGGACTAATATCCCCAAGTCTATTTTTCATATTCTCTTTTAGAACTAAAGGATACAAGAAAAAATGATAACACCGTTGGCCCAGTCCAGAGAGTATGGACTGTCTGCACTTTCTTGGGTTTGCGAGCCTCTACATTTTTGGCCATCATTTCGGCCAAAGAGAGTAGAGCGACTGATGCGACCACCGGGGCCTTTCTTTTTCTTGACTCCACAAACCACTAGGGTGGTTGGGATGGCTCCGCTATTAAGACCTATGCATCAGGATTCCCTTTAGAATCTGGCGGTGTGTTCCCGGAGTGTACATTTTCTTCAGGCTCTTTCTCCTTCTCTTGCTCTTGTTCCTTTTCCTGTTCCTTGGAACCTTTATTATTTTCTTCCATGCTGGCATCCTCTGTTGTGATGTTTGAAACTTCTTCTTCAACATCGATAGTGCTTGTATCCTTGAGGACCTCCTCAGCTCTCCTGGCGTTAGTTGAACTGACATTTTCATTTCTTGGGTCTTCCTGGTCATTATGTTGCTGTTGCTCTTCAGCCTCATGGGCCTCGTCTATTGGAACATTTCCCTCCATCAGAACGTCTTCTAGAGGTGGGTGGGGTCTCTTGCCAAATTTTAACAATATGGCCGCGGTTACTACCTCACCAAATGTGCTCTGGGGCACTTGATTACCCAGAGTAACCAAAGGCATCTAGAGTGTGATGAATGAGGGTATGGTTGATCCTATAGGTCTAATTTCCCCAACCATTGGCTGCTCATCTATGGGTTACCTTGGTGTACCTTTAGTCTCTTGGACCGATGTCTTCTCCCACTCGGGCTCCTTTTGTGCTTCATCCTGAGCCTCTTGTTTTGATGTTCCTTCTTCCATTGGGATCTCCTCTTCTGAGGGGATCTTCTCTTTATCTTGAGCGGCAATTTCTTCCACCGCGTGACCTATGTTTTGATGAAGGTCCATGAGCTCTTTCACCAAGAAAGTGTCATCAAAGTCATCATGCGAGGGCGAGGATTCAAAAATATTTTCAAGTTTGGGAGAGTCCGAACTGACATCAACTGGAGGCAATTCTGGCATACCAGGGCTGGCAGCTACGCTTGGTGTGGGGGTCACCTTTTTCTTCTTCTTTCTCATCAGAGGGACCCCGATCTCCAGAATACTAGTAGACTCCACCTCAACAAAAGTCTTTCTACTCATCATTGCAGCCAACAATGGGGATCCCGTTGGGCGAGTAGACGCCATCGGAGTTACGAGCAGGTTGGAAGATATCTACGTGCTTATCTGTTAGCTGGCCAACCTCGTCATCTCCATTTATTGTTGTAGTTGTACCATCAAAGGGGTGGGACCTTGGGGAGGCACCTTGGCTGGGTTGCCCTCTTTTTCTTTCCCTTTGCTCATGCTAGGTCCAGCATCGGCAGAAGATGGAATGGCCTTTCTAGCCATTGGTTTCTTTCGGGTGCTCTTGGGACACACCTAGGCAAAATATTGGTGACTTGCCTCCAAAATAGGGTGACATACTCCCTCAATTGTTAAGCCTTCAGGGGTGGCCCAGTCCACCAGAGGGAGATCTAACTTGTTTAATCCCTGCCCTTTGTATGTTGGGTCTTCCAGTGGCCCGTCATCTGAAAAACCCTTCAGAAAAGTTCAAAGGTCAAGTGCCTTAAGGAGTCCTTTGGACATGCGCAAATGTTGTCTGGCCCAGAGATCAAAACTATCTTGGCAGTTCACCCAAAAATTTTCAATATCTACTTCATATGGCAGGGATGCCCGGGGAAGTGTTGTGGCAATCTTTCCTAGAGGATCATGGTTTTTCTTGGCATGGTGGAATTCCACCAGTCTCGGGCTTTTCAATTCATTATCTGCCTCCCTTGCCACGACGAGGCTGCACATATAACTCCTGCATGAAAATGGGAATGGGATGTTAATAACCTTCTTCAATGTAAAGAAGGCGTGTAGGTCCATCATCTGCTAGCAGAAATCCAAAATAATAATTTTGTCCCCGCAATACCGGGGAAGAAGATAGGACTTCCCGGAGAAGCCGGTCACCCGAATGTAGGTGTGGTGTTGGAATTGAATAAAGTAGCATCCATAGGTGCAGACAAAATTCATCGCCTCCTACGACAATTGGTACCTGGAGTCTTGGGTAAGTGTTAGGATGTTATGGTAAATGAAAGCATCATTTACCCAGCATAAATTTAGGAAACTAAGTTCCCATTACATTTGGGGATAGTGATCCCATGGTGTCAACTGGCCCAGGCTGTTTCCAAGTTCACCAACTATTCCCAAACCTAGAAAAGCCAATCTTTGTTGGGCTAATGTCCATAGCACATATGATGTCATGTAAAACTTAGAACTCTGGACGACGCCCTTTAGCTGTGTGTCCACATGGTTGGATATGATGGCCGCCCAGTTGAAGGTTAGTTCGTGAGTGGTGATGCAGTAAAGAAAATAATACATCCACGCTGAGAAGTCCCAGGCGTGGGGCAATCCAAAGATCCTGCACAAGAATATAATGCCTCCCTAAATGGGATCTTTGAAATCCCCACAAGGAATTTCCAACTTCATCCTCTTATGGTCCCTCTTTAGAGACTTCAACCACTGACTATTGAGATATTGTCGAGAAACCATCTCGGCTTCCTTGAACTCCTTCAACGATTTGGACCGAGTGATGATGGTAGACCCTTTGAACTGCAGAATCCCCAACCCTAAGGAAAAAGTGCGTCCAGAGTAAAAATTGTCACTGGATACTGTAATGGCCAGGGATCGGTGAGCAGGACAGTCTGAGTAGGTGCATTGTATAATGTTTCCGACTAAAGTATCAGTTCCGGTGACTGCACCGAACAAGGAAAGTTTATGGCCTTGATAATGTCGGAGGTAGCCAAATGAGTAGCCATATTGTCTCCACCGGCCTTCAGCCTATAAATGGCTTTGATTAAGCCTTGCATTTTAACCCAAAGTTTGGGCTCCGTGTCTGTTATATCCTAGATTTTGGAGTCCACCTTGGACCCCACAAGAATTCCCTCCTTTAGGTATTTGGAGGTCAAGGGCAGATTTTCCAACATCTTTTCAGCCTTGGTTTTTGTAGATGCCTGAGTGGAGGTAGTAGGAAACTCTAGGCTATTAGGAGGGGTGATTACTTTAGACATCTTGATCAATTATCCACAGCCTGCAAGACCAGAGAACCGTTAGAACATGGTATATATTAAAAAGGGCTTTAGAAACTCTGGGAATTCGTCACCACCCTGTACCTGTCCAACAAGTGTTAGCATACATCAAAAATATTGGAATACTTTAAATAGACGTGAGTTAGATTCTTGGGTGTTCAACCAAGTGACAGGAGGAAACAAAAGACAAGGGATTTCTCAGGACCCGGAGTCCAGATAAACTAGCCATTGCCGTGTCGATGTGACCACTAGGAAACCATACCTGGCTGACGTGGGTTGGCACGTGATCACGTGATAGGTGACATAAAGGAATTAATGGTGACAAGTGGGCTGACACAAGGTAAATTGAATGCTATATGGGACATGGTTTGAATGCCCACTCATGGGAAATTAATCCCACCATTAAGGTGATGAGACAGAGGAGAGAGAAAGACACCATGGCTCAAACCAGTGAGGTGTCGAGTTTGATCTGTGGTGAATCCCTCTCGACGAGCTCGGTATGGTGAGTGAAAACATGACAGAGAAGGATGAACTCATTATCTTAGAAGGATAAACACAAAATATATACACAAATTTATAGAGGGCCAAAGGCTGAAACGCATATACACTAAAATACACGGTATTTACAAACTGCTTACAGATTCATACAATATTTACATAAGTACACGAGATACCCTAAGACAATATACATTGTATACATTAGTTTACAACTGCACAGAGGGCGGACAACCCTCTGGCAGAGCCAACCCACCGACGGGAGGCAAACCAAAATGCAAAACATGAAAGGCAAACTAGCAAAACCGAACAAAGCGAAACAAAAAACAAAAGGAAATAGCAAGAAAAAGATGGCAAAAGACCAGAGGACAAACTGAGGACCTACCTGGAGACACAAAGAATAGTAGGGGAGGAGCACACCAGGAATGCTCTGCAATAGGTCTACCCTCAAACAATCACGAACGGTCACCGCAAATCAACTTGTAATCGACCACTAAGCACAGAACAACTTGCAGTTTAATCACCTAAGAGTCACTCTGAATCCTCTAAGTATTTTTAATCACGGTAACCATGAAAGTGGAGGGTAATTTCCATTTATACCCTTAGGGTATAAACAAGTTACACTCTTCTCTGCAAACTCTGGAACAGGCAGACCTTTAAACTCTGGGCCCAGGGATTCCACGCAACTATGCCTTCTCGTGAGAGGAGACATAGTTGAAGAGAATCTCAGAGTCCGAAATCTGGCTCTAGAGAGAACAAACTCCAAGACCGGGTCCCAGAGACACAAGCAACAAAAATACAAAGAAAAAAAAACCTCACAAAAGAAAATCTTGGAGGGAAAACAAAGAAAAAGGAAAGAAACAAGGCAAGAGCAAAAGCGAAAAGAGGGGACCCAACATTTTGCATACAAAATGTAGGGACAGGTATGCAAGGCATAACACACTGTCATTTCCTTCTTGTTCATTTTTATTTCACATACTTACATTTTGACAAAATTCACACCCTATTTTGTATTGTTTCCTTCATGTTCATTTCATTTTCAGTTTTATATTCCCTCAATAGTTGTTTCACATCCTCATTGTTTGTTTTGATTCCTTGTCATTCAATTCACTTTCACTTTCAATTAAGTACCAACTATAATTTGTAATTTTTTAGAGTGAATTGTATTTTGTATGTTTATGTAATTTGTATGGTTTATGTAGTTGTATGATTGTGTACTCATGTAATATGTAATTAGTATAATTATGTAATTTGTATGATCACTTGTTGATATTTTTTAAGCACTTGTTCATTTTGTGTGCAAATTTCAGTCATTTTTTTGTCAAGTATTATAAATCATGTTAGTATATGTGTGTAGGATGTTAAACGTAATATGTTAGTGGAGATAACAATATTGAAATCTATATATGTGCATGTGCACATGTGTGCGTGTGTGCACACGGTCACACACACACACATGTATGTATGTATGTATGTATGTGTATGTGTATGTTTGTTTGGATTCCTTGACATTCAATTCACTTTCACTTTCAATTAAGTACCAAACAGTGCAATTGTAACCCTCAATCAACTAAAGTTAATAACATGTATTTCTCTACCTTTTTTTCACATCCTTGTGGTAGTTTGTGTGATTATGTTATGTACTCATTATTTCTGTTGGTGTAATTAAATATTCCTAATTACACTTACTTAATCTTACTTAGGATAATGCATTGCATAGTAGTTTTTCATTGAGATGCCTAGGAGTTTGCACCTTAATAAAGCACATGGTGTAGGAGAAATTCCACTTTAATTGGTGATAGTTGTTATCTCAAGTGTGAGATTCACCTTTAGTGCACATATCACATTATCATCCTCGTCATATTGCACATACTTCATTTCATAATGGAGGATGATCCACCTTTGGTGGACATGTGATTCCACCTTGCATAGGTGATAGCTTATCAGCTCCTTATCATAGTCTCTTATTGCCTTTCCTATATGAGAAAGACTATTATGTAATCTCCAATATATTCTGTTTGCAAATTGCATCATTAATGAGAATACAATCTATTCTTATTCATATCATCTCTCTTTTCTTTGTGATATTTTTTGACCTCTAGATCATTGGTTCATTTCTATTTGCAAATTCTTACATGGTATCAGAGCCATTGGAGCATCTTCAATAGCCTATTTTGAGACTTCTTGGTGCATGTATTGGAGGTCAATATCTCATATCAGAGGAACATTGTTTGGTGAGAGAATTTTGGGTCATATGTGACCTCACCATCACATCCAGGAGGTTTTTTTGGTAAAAATTGACTATAAATTTGCCCATATTTGGCGAAAGTCAAAATCAAGGCAAAAACATTAGTAGAAAGTCAAAATTGAGGCAAGAAAAATTTAGTTGACCGCGTCGTATGGTCCAATTTACTCCCTTCATATTTTAATCGCATTTTTTATATATATCTCTGGAAAATATTTTGGGGCTTTTCCCACTACCTATGTATACCTATTTTGTCATTATTCTTGCAAATTGTGCACAATAAGTACATGATCCAAAAAAATGGTGGTTGTAATCATCTATCAGCAGGCATACCATTTTCCATACCACACCTTGCGGCCTTTGATTTGTAACGCGGGAATATTGTGGTACAAAAACAACATAAAACTTGGCACACAGCACATGTGGGACTAATTCTCACAAGGGCAAGAAAATCTACCATGCATAATGAGGAATTGAAACCAGCCAATTGTTGTTACTAGCTGATATTCATAATTCCTCTCGAGTTCTTCATGAATAGGGATCAATTTTTTCCAATAAAACTAATCAATACTTCACTCCCACGGTGGATGTGGGACTTTTCAATCCCAAGGACCATTGGCGGCACCTGTCAAACCCGCTACCACAGTTGGTGATTGACCACCATGCAGACCATACCAGTCACCGTCATTCAAACACGCGGTGGCATTTAATGTCTCCGTGCAAATAGATTAGCAGGCACCAAGTCACCACATGCTTACATCATCAACCAATATGGATAACCATGTCACAGCCAACTCAGCATCTCTGTCTATTTTATTGCCACTGGCATATTTATACTATCTTAAAATTGACGGCCTTCTAGTTGTCAAATCATGATAGATTGAATTTTTGTGACGACAGTCATACAGTCGTCAAATTTAATCACTTGGGTTGTTGATTTATCATTTGGTTCCATTTTCCTACCCCTCTCCATTTGAGTTTTTGATTTTGAAGTCTAGCTTGAAAGGGACCTATCTTGCTCATATTAAGTCCTTTTTCGAGCATTTTTTTTATTTGGGGTAGAATTTTGTGAAGTTTCCAGTGGTAGAATTATTTTCTAATTTTGGTGCCCAGGTTGATCATCAATTGAATATTTTCATGCATGTTCCTGTCTAATCCTACATTTTGCAACTTCTAAGGCTTCGTTTGGGCACATACGGTAACATTTTTAAGTGCAATTTTTTTTGAAATTGTATGATTTTTTAACTACTTTCCAAATCTACAATCAGTTTTCAATGATTTGGAGTGGAACTATCACTTTCAGAAATAGTTCATTTTGGGGCTATATATGCACTTGGTTAATCCTTGGATTTTAGTTTTCTTATTTGCATCAGTGATTTAAAGGAGTTATAACTTGTCTATAGTCATTCTTTGGTTGCATAATGGAATTTTCAAAGTCAAAATCCTCACTCCATATAACTACCATGAATGGAAAGAATTAGTATCTAATTAGTTGTTAAATATTGGATTGTATAGAATATGTTTTAGGCAAGATCCTAAACTAGCTACAGGTGCTACAAAAAGGAGAAAATGGTTTGATTGAAGGGATGAAGCACTTGGCTCTCTTAGAAAATCCATCTGTTGAACTATAACTGATTGAATGCTTGAAGATGATAATTTGATGATCACTGAGATGCAAAAGTGAGTGCAAGACATTAAATCAGTTAATGTATTGTATTGTCATTGATTTCAACTTGATATGGTTTGATTTTTCATACACATATTATCATAACCTTGAAGATATAAAGAGACAAATTTTATGTGGTAGGTAAAATATAAAAATTCTGTATACACCAAGTGATAGTGA
Organism: Thuja plicata; assembly: GCA_018584345.1. Taxonomy (NCBI): domain Eukaryota; kingdom Viridiplantae; phylum Streptophyta; class Pinopsida; order Cupressales; family Cupressaceae; genus Thuja; species Thuja plicata. The sequence continues at coordinate 2,634 of MU213247.1, read as the reverse complement.
ACACCGAGTGGTTCACAGTGTATACCGAGCACAGTAGTAACCGAGAAAATGTTACAGAGCACCACAGTAAATTGAAGATGATGACCAATATTAACTAAAGTTAAAGAATGACAAAATTGCTTAGCTGGCAGAGCTACAATTTTTGGATTGACTGATTGATTGCTTTATTTCAACGATTATTTAAACTAAAGCATGGAAGGATATTTAAAGCGTGTTTTATTCATAGTTATCAAGGAGAGATTTATGGAATAAAACTAAAAGAGAGCTTTACATGATAAAGAAAAGCATGGAAAGTTTTACGGATCAAGAAGAGATCTACAAAAAAAACAAGGAGATTGAGTGGCTAATCATGTCTATATAAAGAGACAAGGAATTCATTATCAAAGTGAGGAATGTTGAGTATAATTTGTGTAAAGATATAATTATTCATGTAGATTTGATCATACAGGCTAAAGCACAGAGCCAAGGAATTTTGCAGACACCGAGCAACAGAGGATAGAGCATTCACCGAGCAGAAGAAAGAAAGAAAGCAAAGGAACTGAAGTGTATACTGATCAGAGAGGTATTATAGAAATAACAATAGATCTAAATATTTGCAAATCAAAGTTATATTTTGAACAGATCATTTATTATATCAGTTTAACCATTGATTCAAAAAATCTCTTAACCGAGTGGGATTTAACAATCCTTATTGTATTGAGATACTCAAGAGTATCAAAAGTTTTTCTTGTTGACAGCATAGTGAGTGCTAGGTCAAAATATACACTTTTGGTTTCAAATCCTCTAACAAGGTCACACTTAACAGTGTGTATTGTAACCTTTAACAAGGTTGGCTCTTCACCAAGCTCACTTCAGACACTAGTACATTTTACCCTAAATTTCGACCAAAAATTTTGACCATCAAATAAAAATGTTTAGTTGGTCGCATTAGAGAAGGAAAACTTTTTTTTTTTTTTTAATACATGCCCATGTTGGTCTCAATTTCGACCAACACGGTATTGGTCAAAATTGAGACCAACGGTCATAATATAAAGTTAAAAAAAAAAGGGCAGACACTTCATTTTGTTATTTCATTTCACTGAAAGGAGCTTGACCAAACCGCAAGCTTTCACAGTGACCAAACGGTATTGCAGAGGAGGACGGCTTTCACAGCAACCAAACACTTCATTTTGTTATTCCATTTCACCGAAAGGAGTTGTTTTCATTATATTTCATTTTGTTATTTGCGCAGAGCTGAAGGAGGCCGGAAGGAGGGCATCACTCAACATACAAACATATTATTGGCGATCGAGAAAATCCTCTTCCTGAAACTCGATGAGTAATATTCCCCTCACAAATTGTTTATATTTTCCTCTCAAAGGCCATGGATTTGGTTCAGTCATTGTCTATGCTTTAGACGATTGCAAATAGGGTAGTAGAATTGAATGCTTGTCTTCGTGAATGCGTGCACTGTCAGAGCACTTTTGTTGTTCTCGATTAAAAATGTTCAAGTCTAACATATTTGGGTTGAACAGAGTCTCTATTCCAATTACCCTTTCTTTCCCTTCACCATGGTCGCAGATCTCCCGCTTGTAACCTGATAGGGCATCATCCCTCGAAGCACATTCAGTCAGCACTACAGTTCTGAGTATTTGAATCAGTTAACATACTGGCCCTAACTTGTTTTCCTACCAGTGGCATGGTTAAAATCGTGGAGTACCAAATTAGGGCCTCACCTTCATGTCGATGTCGGCACTATCGTTGAGTCTCGTTCGATAGAAGATTTATGAATATTAACAATTAAAGAAAACTCAAATGAATGTAATCTGACAATATGAAGATGTTACAACAATTATTGATGACTCGGTGTTTACATTACAACAACTAATGCTGCAACCAATGGAACCACAATTATGATTCACCGTGACTACCTTACAGAGATTATGTTTGCAGAATAAGTAAATAGTAATAGCAATCACTGTGACAGCATACAACCCGATTGGAATCACCAGCTCTGATTATAAATGATGACTAATTTTTATTACTGTGACAGCATTACAACCGATTGGAGTAATAAACTGTGATAAAAAAAATGATCACTAAGTTTCCCGCTGCTGTCTACATATGACAGTCGGTCACCAAAACAGAGAGACAAAAAAACAAAAATGTTTTTCAGAACTTCTTTTTTCTTCTTTTTTATTAATCTGTGCTTCAGAGGTTCTTGTCTCAATCATCGATTGGACATCCCAAAAGAAACAAAAAATTCAAGAAAAACGGTCTCAAATGGAACAGTTGAAGAAAACCGATTGCATAAAATTAAAACCCCAATTATCATATAACATTGTTTCAGCAAAAACAACCGAATGTAAACAGCCACTAAAGCCGACCACTAACACAAACAAAATAAGACTTAACAACTCTTGTGGACTAAGATGCCACAGCTTATAGACAGGCTGTTGGCAGTCGTAACCACACAAAAGAGTAAAGTTGACCACAGAACCATGTGGTTTTATTTCAATTAAAACTGGACACAACCCAAACAAAACTTAGAAAATTATTTTCCATAGGTGCCCTGCACCACTATTGGTCTCAAAAAAATGATTTCAACAGGCTTTTCACTGTATACCAAGAGTCTGTAAGTTAGTACAAGTTAGT
>MU213246.1:0-15136 GCA_018584345.1 Thuja plicata | reverse complement strand
TTTTGTTATGGTTAGAATCAAGATTAGTGTTAGGATTATGGTTAGAGTAAGGGTTTGTACATCATGGTTAGAATTATGGTTATTAGAGTTAGGGTTAGGATTGAGGGTTAGAGTTACGATTAGGATTAGGATTTGTGTTAAGTCTAGGTTAAGAGGTATAATTTGGATTATGTATAGGGTTAGGGTTTAAATTAGGTCTAGAGATAAATAAGGATTAGAGTTAGATGTAAAATTAATATTATGGTTGGGGTTCGCATTATATCCGAGATCTAACTACACTCTAACTCCTATTAAACTATATCTAACAAAATTAAATTAAAACATTTTAAAACATATCTAACAAAATTAAATTAAAACATTTTAAAACATATCTAAAAAAATTAAATTAATTAAATAACTAACACATTTAATTAACTGAAAAAAAAATATTATATTAATTACATAACTCATTTTACATAAAATCATATTATTTTATTTCTACGATTAAAAAAAATAATACTAAATATAAACAAAAATAACTATTAAATTAAAATATTTCTTTTAAATTACAACTATTTTCTATTAATTAAACAAAAAATAACTATTAAATATGGATTTTTAATTAAAAAACAATTATTTAATACTAAATAAATAAAAACAACTAAAAAAAAACATTGAAAAACATTAAAATTAAAAAATTAAAAATGTACTTACCCCTTTCGGCCGGAATACCCCTGTAGCTCTCTCAGAAGCCTCGACTTGCTAAATGACAATGACTCGTGCAGGCCTTATTTTCCCCTTTTATATACTTTTGGGGGTCCAGCTGGACCTCTTGCGCCACACAGGCACCACTTGGCACCTAAAGGGCGCCACGAGGGTCCGGCCGGACCCTCTTAAGATGTCCTCTACTATGACACACTATTATACTTTTACCCTAATAGTACTTTTTTTTGTAATGATAAGAACTATATATCTATTTCTACTCAATTTTGGTTTATTTTGATAAATTGATTCAATCTATAATACATTCTTTATAAATTTAAATTTATTTTATGATCTATTTTTTTTACCTTTATTACATATCTTATTCTATTCGTAGTTATTTTCCTAAAATAGATAACATTTTAATTTGCAATGGTTATTTTCCAATTTAATTGTTAAATATAATTCAATTATGTTTTGTTTATATGTTAATTTAAAAACACATCTCCACTTTAATTCATCATATTAGTACGTATTATTTCTCTAATTTAATTCATCATATTAATAGGTGTTACTGATTGGTGTGGTCTCATGCAACATTATGGCTCCTGGAGAGTCTCAAGATATAATTACTTTCCCAAGTAGCCCATCCCAAGTCTTATCATGATTTCCACAGTATAATACATCCCTGAAATCATGCATCGGTTATGTTTTAGTAGAGTAACCTCCCTTTATTGAAAATAATCTTGAGGAACTTTTGAATAACATTTTAGAAAATTATAATAATATAGTTGAATAGTTGAAGCAACAATGAAAAATGATTTAGAATGTGGAAGACCTCCAAGCTCAATTGTTTTATGATGTAAAAGAAAAATTTATCATGTAACCTATTCTATATTGGGTGCATATTATGACATGTTAAGAGAAATTGGCTATGCAAAATTCTATGGGGTTGAGAATTCAAGAGATCTTAAGCGCTCCTTCGAGGACTTTTTAACTCGATTGTGGCATTCATAAACAATATGAAGTAGTACATGTGTTAATTATTATTCTATGATTCTAGAATAATATTAACATAACTCAACTATTACCTACCATATGTATATAGTAACTTGAATATAGACAACATAGATATCACTCATTAGTTATATATAGTTAATCTATTCTATATTATAACACAAACTCTTGAACATATATATTCTTCTTGACCAAATGTGTACAGTATTTTGAATGCATACATTACTCATTAGATGTATGTACAACTGATATATTATACATTGTAAAACAAAATTTTTAATGTATATATTCTTCTCAATCAAATTTACAATAGAAAAGTTGGTGTTATTTATATGCTCTATACTTTTCAGAGTAGAAAGAGTCAACTTACATGCTCTCTACTTTTTAGAGTAGAGAGAGTCAAGTATCCATGTTAAATTCACCATAGATAAAAAAAAATTTAGCAAGTCTATTCTCTACCAAATTTACACTGCAAAAGTTGAGAAAGTCTATTATTTGGTGCCTTAACAAAATATATTCCGCAATCCCAAATTTTAATATTTGGTGTCACTCAAAAGAATTTTATCTTAAGAAACTCACTAATTAGATGTATATAGTTGCACTATAGCACATTGTAACACAAAATTTTAAATGTGCATCTTGTTCTCTATTAAATATATCCCAAAATCTCAAATTTTAGCAAAGTTCAACTGATACTTGTTCAACCTCAATAAATGGAAGTGACTATTACCTTAAGGTATGTATTTTTCTAAAGCACAAATTTTCAGATGGTTATTGCATTCCTTGAGGAATAATTAAATTGGTCTTGCACAAAATTTGCAGAAATAATAACGGACTTCAAACTATGGAACCACTGACTAGAAATGTAGTCAAACTTTTATACGATGGTAACACGGGCTTGGCTCCCCAAGTACAAATATTATCAATAGAAAAATTTGGAGATGAGTCTAAAAAATCTCTATGATATAAACTAGACATATCTGATGGCGTTTACAAACATAGATCAACATATCTAAAGAAATATAACTAGTATATAGCATCTCGAGACATCATGATTGGATCAATTATATGTTTTCAACAGAATATCATTTCTCCGAATTGAGAAAACCACAGTGAGTAAAACATTCTAACATTTTTCGAAGTTTTTATATTATTTCCTTATATTTTAAAATTTGTCCCTCACAACTACTTGTACGATAACTGGGAGCGGGGATTTGAGGGAACGATGGGCAGGAGCAAAGCGGGAGTGGGGGCAGTAGGGGCTAGGGTTTCCATGGGCATGGAAGATGTAGAAGAAGGCAACGAGGAGGGAGGAGACAGTGACGAGGATGGAGGGGATGATGCATTCCCTACCTGGGTTGCCGTGTTTGGCGGCTTCTGCTTGGTCTGGGAGAGATCTCAGCTTTGGTAGGAGCTGATTGGCAGAGAAAGCGGTGGAGGCAACAATGCTGGGTATTATGCTGAGGCTGGGGAGGTAGATGGTATGCTTGGTGTTGCATCTCTTGCTGAAGGTAATGATGTTTCCTTGGGTGGGGCTGCGACATTTTCCAGTCCCCTTGGCAGTGAGACTTGTAGATCCCCGCTTTTCTCAGTGGGTATGTTGAGATCTGAGACATTGGCACTGGATGGATCTCATATGGTGGTCCTGGCCATTTGGAGAGTAGGTTATTACATGATGATTTTAATTTTCTCTTTGCTTCTTCNGACATTTTCCAGTCCCCTTGGCAGTGAGACTTGTAGATCCCCGCTTTTCTCAGTGGGTATGTTGAGATCTGAGACATTGGCACTGGATGGATCTCATACGGTGGTCCTGGCCATTTGGAGAGTAGGTTATTACATGATGATTTTAATTTTCTCTTTGCTTCTTCTCCTTTGTTTGTGTTGCCCTGTTTGTGGTAGAGGGACTAGATCGGGTGTGGTTGTGATGCCCTGGGGTAGCTTATGTGCTCATCTTGGAATGAGGCATGCTGTGTTGTGGTTGCAGAGAGGCAAGACCCTATTTGAGTATGTTGTTTCTTCTCCTGTTTCATCATGGTGGTTTTGACCGTTGCTGCCCATCCCCTGTTTTTGGCTTCTTACAGTGATGGCCTCCTTCTCTACCTTTTTCCTCTTTATTATACTCCTATTGAGGTGGAGTATGCCCCTATTGAGGTAGGTGCTTATCGTGTGGCCTCTTGGTGGTGGAGTCCCTCTTCACTTCAGTCTTCTTCTTCCTCTTTTCCTATTGAGGAGGAATATTCTATTGAGGTGAAGGCTCAGCCTATGGAGGTGGTCTGCGGCTGCTAGGAGGAGATTGCTGGTGGTGGTGGGTGGTCTCTACCTTCTTGTTGCCACATGATGGCTTGCTGGAACTGGCTAGGGGTTGGCCCTTTAGTTTTGTAGGTGGGGTGGGCTATGATGAGGTGCTTGGTGAGGATTGGAGGTCCTCCTCTTGTGCTGATGGGTATCAGATCTGTGTGTTGCTGGTTGTTGGTGATGGATGTTGATTACCTATTCTTTGATGGTAGTCTTGTTGGTTCTAGGTTCCATGTCAAAACCCTAGTCTAGTGTTTGGGGAGTTTTAAAACTCCAGTAATATAAATGATGTAAGGCTTTGGCCTGTTTTATGGGTAACTAGGGTTTTAATGCTTCATCTTTCTTAGTTGCTGGTAGGTTTCTGTCTCTGAGCTGTTGGATTTAAAAGCCTATTCTTTTGCAACTTTGAGTGTATAGGGTTCCAGGGCCCCTTCAAAACCTGGATTAGCGACCCTGTGGTGGCCTGTTTCTCTTGAAAGGCTTTGTCCTTTCTGTCTAGGATTTCTTTCCAATCTTTCATTATGTTCTGGGTTTCAGGCACCCTTTCAAAAACCTATTTTACATAATCAAAAACTACTTGTACGATAAATATGTAGGTGGATTATAATTATGGGCGTAGAGAGATTTTCTATTCTCTTCTTATGTTTTAAATTTATCACTTACAACTACTTGTGCTATAAATACGTAGGTGGGTTATAATTATGGGCTTGGAGATTCTACATACAGAGCATGCTATACTTGGGAAACTGAATTCTTTAGATTTAGGATGTGCCGATGAAAAAAAGCTAGATATAGTAAGTTCCCATTCTTCACAATCAGAATTAGGAAACCCTACTACAATTAAAACAGTACCTCAATAAAAGATCTTGTTTGGTGTAGATACAATTCAACTATCTAAGGAAGTACCCACCACATTGATGCCTATTGAGAGCCTGAATGCATATCAGTCGAGATGGCATATAAAAGTTCATGCAACTATAAAAAATTAGATGCACCAATATAACAAAGATAGTAGATATGGGAAGGTGTTTAGTATTTATGTTATAGATAATGGAGAGATAGAGACACGAGTTAGCTACTTTAATTAAATATTACATATATTCACTATAGTAATATACATGTTGGATTTGTCTACACTATAGCGCGTGTAATAGTGAAGAGTGCTAACAGGTTTTATAACAAACTCAACACTTGTCTGGAAATAACTTTGATAATGGATTCAAAGGTTACCTTGGGTGAGCATGATCCCTCTATCCCAAAGTATCAACCTACTTTTACACCAATTGATGAAATTAAAAACAAGAGGAACAAATCATACATTGATATTATTGGAGTTGTTTTCTATGTTCAAGCAACTTCAAAAATTAAAAGAAAAGATGGTACAAAGGTCCCTAGATGTACCATCAAGTTACTAGACATGTCATGTACTATTATTGACGTTACACTATGAGGGGCAACAACTGAGTGAGAAGGAGTGCATCTCCAACAAAGGTATTATCTCCAAGAAACTATAGTGCTCACGATAAAAAATGGACGTATATTTAAATTTAATCAGAAAGTCAGAAGTACCTCAAATACCACAACTTTGTTAATAGACCCTGTCATGGAGGAAAATGAACAATTGAACAATTGGTATGAGGAAAATGTTAGAAATCTCCAACAACCATTGAGACAGTTGGCCGACTTAGCTCTGCCGACTACATGGATGAAAATTAGTGATATACATCAGTAAGGATCAAAGTCAACCCAATAGTTTGAATGCATACTAAAAGAAACAACGATATACTTTAGAAAAGAGAAATTTTGCTACCCAACATGCTCTAAGATATAAATAGAAAGAAGTGCAAGAAAACATTGTAAAAAGCTGAGGATGAAAGTTTTTTTTATTCAAAGTGTAACTTAGCAGTTACTGAGTACACCTAAAGGTACATAGCTCAATTGAAATTATAGGACAATATAGGTGCAATCTGAGCTATTGTATTTGATGAGGCTGCAACAAAGTTGATGGGAATGCCTGCAGAAATATTGTAGAACTTACAATTTGATGACCATGCTGAGAGGAGTACTAAAGAGGCAATTGGAGATATACAAAACAAGAAATACCTATTCACATTAGCATGCAAAAGAGAGATGTATAATAATGAAGAGCATGTGAAAGTAACTATTACACAAGTTTCACAAATAGATTTCAATGCAGAAAGTAGTGTATTACTTGAAAAAATAAAGAGATGTGTACTGCTCAACCCCTTTAGTAGGAGAACCAATAGATCATATCACAATACTCAAAAAAGAAATGTATATGTGTACTTTTATGCTTATATCCATAAATAGACCATATCCTAACAAGAATAGGAGAAAGAATGTAGAACTTTTTTTTGAATATACAAGTTGTGTACTTTACAAGTATAAATAAAATATCATAAAAAACTATCAACTTATGATAGCTTACTAAATGTATAAGTGCACTTTAGTCCTTATATCCATAAATGGATCATATCCTACCAACAACGAGAGGAACAATGTACACTTTTTTTAGGAATATACATGTAGTGTACTTTGTAGGTATAAATAAAATATCATAAAAAAAGTTAACTTACGATAGCCTACTATGCACTTATTGAACCATTAATAATCAAAATTGTTGATATACATATAGCGTACTTTGAAACTATAAATGAAATACCACCATACATATCATTTTATGATAACATGCTATACACTTATAGTACCATTCATAATTGAAAATTTTGACAGTCTAAAAAAATCATGTATAATCAAGTAAAGCAATATTGACATCAACCTTCTAATTCGCTATATCTATTTTCCTAAACTTGGTACAATTGGATCAAAAAAATTCCTAAAAACATGTCACAAACATAATTTTTGAAGTCATTGTTAAAGGAAATGGATCCAAAGAACATTATTTAACTCATAATATTGATTACATACTATTGATAATTATTGGTCTACATATTCTTGCTATGGTATGATTTAAATGTAACTCTTTAAATATTCCAAATATCGCATTATAAGATCAAACAACTCTTGTTCTAAATCCAACTAGAATTTCTGAAAACATGCCACAAACACAATTTTTGAAGTAGAAATTGAAGGAAGCGGATCCAGAGAACATTATTTAACTCATAATGTTGATTACATATTATTGATAATTGTTGGCCTACATATTCTTACTATAGTGTGATTTAAATGTAACTCTCTAAAAGTTCCAAATACCACATTATAGTTGACATTATATACTAACAAAGACAAATAAATACATTTATAGATGGAGAACCCTAATGGTAGAAAATGACAAGAAAGCTCAAATCAACAAGAGGTCGCTACAAAAAAAAACTAATGAAAGGAACCAAGCTTACTATGCTTAGCATAAAGAAGAGATAGAAGTGAGTAAAAAGAAAAAAGAATACAAAAAAGATAAATTAATCTCGAGGATAAAGAGATAGCTTCTTGTAGAGAGGAAAACATAATTCAACAAAGACAAATTACAGTTAAACAAGAGGAGGCCCAGAGGCTCCAATATTGTTAGAGCAGTCGCAACTACTATTCTCATGACAAAGAAGAATTAAAAATAACAAGACGTACAAGGTATCAACAGTGCTGAACTTGGGAAAATGAGCAACAACAAACCCAAAATCATTCAGAACCAAATGTACCATTCAACGATGATCCTAAGTTTATAACAACAATGAAGATTTTTTGACAATGTTTATACACACTTTCTCATCATAAAACATGTATCATCTGTAAGGAAAACTATCCAGGCATGTATGTCCAACCATCAAATAGTAATTTTTCTTGTAAAAGGCATTCCAGTGAAAAGAGCATACATAGGTTTTCAACACTCAACAACATGGACCCAGGTGAGCAACCAATCGTACCAACAAACTAACCCAAGCAGAAGAAATGCTTATTACTAGAGTGGACCCGGTATTATAGGTAACCCTTTCTCTTGGAGGATAGTATAAATATAGTGGACATACAATCATCTTTCCATAGGATATACAAATCATTGCAAATATGTTGCCAAGAAGAATCAAAGATCTGGATATATTAATAGTGCAAAGAGTGCATATAGAAGGGAACACTTATGACTGTTACATTACAAGGATTCATGTCAGAGATTCATTATAGTAGAAAGTTAAATATGATCCATACTACTGTGATGTCATTGTGAGTGTGGAATATTTGTCCTAGCTTCCTGAAGAAAAAATAGATGTTTCAAGAATGTTACACACAATTATCACTGAAGGGGACATGACCATACCATATTATTATTTTGACATTAGCGAGGCTAATGAAGAGATAATTTTGGTCCAAAATTCTTCACTCATTCCTAACTTTCCAAGCAGACAATGCAAACTAGACCTAATTAAGAGAGTAGTGGAGCTAGAGGATACTGCAGAAAACATTATGGATTGACCTAAAATAGACACATCCTCTATGAATCTATATAACACTGAAGGGTTAATCGACATGGGATTTCCAACACTCTTTCCCAATGGAATCACATTACCAATGCAACCACGAATACAAGAAGTACATATGCATGAATATGACCTACACATGATGAGGTGTCATGATCAAAGATTTGGAAGACAACCAAGGTTTTGATATTTTATTTACAATCTTATGATGTGACATTGTAGTCATGGCCTCGTAGAAATTTTGTTTAAAAATAATTTAGAATAAAATACACCAACAACCATTGAAAACCTCTGTATACATTTAAAACAGCTCATAGATATGCAATTAGCTGAAGAACTTATACATTTTGGATCTTAACTGCGAGGGACAAGGCCTTACTAGAACACGCGTCATGCTTAACTAACAGATATGATCAACCAAATTGGATCACCTACCCTCTTCTTCATATTAAGTGTTGTAGATATGAAATGGCCAGATCTACAAAAATTATTGTCATATGACATGACAATGATAATGCAAACAAATAAACAATGCTTGGATAATGTAATTAATAATCCCCATACTACAACATCATATCTTCATCACCGACTCACAATATTTCATGAAGAAGTTATTGAGAATCTCCTTGGTGCAACAGATTGGTGGTAGAGAATTGAGTGGAAACATCGGCAGACTAGACATATACACAGATTCGTTTGGCTCCCAAATGCACCAAACATGGATACACTTAACTAGAAAAATAATGATGAGGTCAATTATGCAAGGAAATTATTTGATATGCATGTCAGTGCTTGGAATCCCCATGATGCATGTCATAGGAACAACATAGTATATCGATCTCCATTAGATGATCCTTGCTTACTAGACACACATGGAATCTAGCTGCAAACCTCTCTTGTGATTATGAAGAGTTGGTCAATCGGTTCCAGAGACACACTAAATATACCAAGCGTACATGCCTACACAAATAAAGGAAAGGAGTTAACATGCAGATATAAAGCTCCATGGAAGGAACAAATTATATCTATGTTGTCATGCAATTTAGTACTATAAATAAACAATATGAACTTGCGAGGAATGACGATAGGTTAACTATACACAATCCAGAGAGTCTTATGATCTGGAGAGCCAACATAGATTACTAGTGTGTTATCTGTCGAGCACTTGTCCTAAAATACATTACCAAGTATGCAAAAAAAGCAGAGAAATAATCTGAAACATGTTCTAATATGCTAAGAAGAATATCTACAATGCAAAAACCAGATGACCCAACCCTCACAACATATCAAAAATTCTTATTTGAACTTATTCTAGAACACGATATAGGAGCACAAGAAACGTGTCACATTCTAAAAAATTACCCTTTATTGTTTGTAGTAGGCTTTTCATCTCTTTGAATGTTGGATGAAAAGTGGTTCATCAAATAATTAAAACATTAGGAAATAACTAGATTCAGCCTAGATACCTTCATTCTTACATAGGCTATCCTTCAAAACTAAAGAGAGTTACACAACTTGAATCTGTAAGATCTTATTCATACACTAAAAATTGCAAAGGATGTAAATGGAAGGAACAGAAAGTAAAGGCCATTGTCAATATTTACCCAAAGTTCTACAACATTCCAGAGCTCTGTTTAGAACACTTTGAAACATTTTGTTGGAGTGAACTACGATTATATAAGCATTTTTTTAATATAGAAACAGAGAAAGGGCTCACCAAAGAACTAATAATCACAAATTTGACACAAATGAATGCAATACAGTATGATATATGGCATGTGAATCACATCATTGATAAGGAAATAACCCTTGAAGAAGAAGATGAAAATGAGTAGGAAAATACAATGAATAATAACACAGGTGAGACAATGGACATTAATGAGTGGGAGTTATTTTCATTGATGTGACCATCAAGTAATGTGACACTACATGAGGTTGATATGGTTGGAAAGCGTGAGTTTGATACAAACAACAAATGGGACCATAATACAATTTCATTGCATTTACATGAAATTGCCACACACTTCATAAACAAAAAGTGTAGCTATAATGAAACCAAACCAATAAGCTTTGAGCATCCTAGCTACACATTATCAATGGAGAAAAAACTTGCACTTCAAATAAATAAGAACCACAAGAAGTATCGCTTCCATAAACCACTACACATGATTGTTCAGGGAACAATAGGTATAGGAAAATCCTATTTGATTGCTTGCATTAGAGAAGCACTAAATAATAAGACACCCCAAAAAAGGTCAATTATTGATACTAGCCCCCACAAGGGTTGCTGCATTCAATATATGTGCATCAACAATACATTCAAAGCTCAAAATTCCTATTAAAGAAATGCAGCTATTACAGGGATAGGCATTAACAAAATTCCAAGAAGAATTGAAGCACATCAAGTACATCCCGATTGATGAAATGAGCTTGATAGGCACCAAGATTCTTCTCAAAATCGATACTCAGCTACATGAGGCCTTCCCCCATTGGAAACATGTATACTTTGGTGGTATATCAGTAATTTTTTTTAGTAACCTAGCACAACTACCACCTATTATGGACACCTTGGTTTATACATCACACTCAAATGCCAAATAACTATGGGACCACTTCACAACAATTGTCACATTGCAAATAATGTTTTGACAAGAAGGTGAGAGCAACACACAAGCAAAATTCTACCTAATACTACTGAATATACATGATGCAAACCCAACACAACATTATTGGAGTCTCCTAATGACTCGTACATATATACGCTTAACAACAGATGAAAACAAAGAATTTGACAAAATTATACACGCATATTTCTATTAATGAGTCACTAAAGCTACACAATAGACAAATGTTGAATTCATTGAATTGCCTAGTCTCAATTTAAGTACAACACTCAATTCCATGACCGTAGCCCATAATTTAATGAATGATGAACAACTAGAAAAACATTTACTCCTTTGTAGAGGGTAACACATTATGCTCACAATGAACATATGGATAGCTTGACAAGACTTGTTAATAGACTTCTTGGCGAGGTTATTGACATTATTTATGGACTAGGCTTTAAGACACTAGATGTTGCCATGTATGTTGTGGTACGCTTTGACAACTATAATGGACCACCATCAAACCAAGAAGATCCAAAAAATGTACTAATAGTTCCTATAACCTTGGGCAGTCAATGACAACTCCCACTCACCATGTCATGGGCTATTACTATACACAAATCTCAAGGGCTCACACTACAAAAGGCAATGGTTGATATTGGAAAAATAGAGAGATAAGGATTGACATTTACAACTATATCTAGAGTGAAATAATTAAACGGTCTCCGCATTCAACCTTCTTTTACCTTTGATAGGTACTCTAAAATGTAAAATAGCCCGTAAAAATTTATAGGGAAAATGGAGGAATCTCACCTAAATGAAATGGCTCTTCAAACAAAATGTAATTATTTTGGGTGCATAAAATAGTATAAATGGAATTATTCTACCAAATATTCTACTATATTTAAAAAAAATTATAACCAAACTTTTGATATCAACATTAAAATGACGTTACTGAAAATAGATAAAAATATTGGCATAACCCTTGCACCCCTTAAAGGTGCAAGTGCTAGTCTTATATTTATGGTATTGTATACGCTCTTTTATAATTATACTTTCAATTTTACCTGTATTAACAAAAGATATTCATGGAAATAATTTCACAATGAATGAAAGGTTGGATGTGGTAATTGTCAAGAAGGTAGTGTAATGGTATTGGGTTTCATTAAGGATTGGAGTTATGTGACACATATGTATTGCGTGGTTCATGGGTAAAATAAATGAATAGGCTTCCTAGATAGGGGAAAATTGGAGAACTAATATGAATATAAATATAGTTATATAAATTAAGTAATTGTGTTGCACATTTAATAAAGACCTAAATAGAGAACATGTGTGTAGGCATAAAATTATAAAAGACAAACATAACATGCATATAAACATTAAAAAATAATTTACATACGTATTTATAATAATAGCCAACATTAGTGAAGTAGGCCTTCTTAACCAATTCGAACTGGATATGGAATATTGAATTAGTTTAGAAGGTGATTTCTGATAGAGTTGTAATCTAGTAATAACCAAGCCAATGAGATAGGTGATTTTTGGAGCAACCTTGTGTGTCATAGTTGACACCACTTTATGTCAGATATGCATCATCAAGATGACATGTTGCCATTTCAAGGAGTGAATTAGAAAGTTTTTTATTTTAGCTTTGTACACCCCCACCCCATAGATTGGGAGGACTACTAGAAGGACATTACACAAGTATTTGTACCTTCTACTTATATTTTATGTGTTATATTAACAATAAAGGAAGTACAAGATGATGTATGGTAAAAAAAAAGGTGTCAAAATGACTCACGCAATTTATGTGGGCATTACAATTTAAAAAATAGATATTTGCTAACTAGTTTTTAAATATTTTTTTGGGTTTCCCAACTAACTTGTATTCTAATTAGTTATATAAAACTTATTAAGGTGACCTCAATACATGGTGGACACAAGCAAGTTGCTTGAAGAGTAGATGGGTTCTTTATATTTCATTGGCTTGAAACCTTTCCAATTTCCTCCTGCGGGCATGTCTATATAGGGTATTGTTAGCATCCAAAGGAGTTTTACATGTTTATTAAGATCAACTAGTAAAGTTTAATTCATATTATCAATATTTTTGTATAAGATTTGATCATCTAAACTTGTATGAATACCTTATTAATATTTTCTAAACAAAAAATCTTTAACATAATTCTAGTCATTGAGCTATATTTTGAATGTTTACTAATTAATACTCACTTATTTACTTCACATGAAAACATATATATTAAATATCAAGGATAATTAATATATTGTTGAGTGAAGTTTAAATTGATTCATTTGACCTCGTAATTTTTATTTGACCAAAACAAATTATTTTGAAAATTTTAAAAAAATATGCAATAATGTGAGCTTAACTTCTAAAATAATTTATTTAACTTCAATACCTAGATATTATTTAATGGGACAACGTTTATCTATATCAACATCAAGACAAGTGGCCATAAAAATTAATTATTTGTTCCCTTGATTTTCTCAATTAGAATAGAAAATAATTATCTACCTACTCCATTGGCTTTGTGATTCGATTATACGGTTTACAATCAGACTACAACTTTGAGTAAAATCCAAGAGTTTAAGGGAAAATATTGTATTCTAAAGCTTTAGAGATGATGTGTGCCATAAAAGAGAAAACAATTATCTATTCTCTTAACTTTGTGATTTGACTATAAGGCCTACAACCAAATTTGGTTTAAAGTTTTGAATAAGATTAAGAGGTAAATGAAAAAGAATCACAACTGTTATCTTTATTAGTGTTATAGCAGAAATAATTCTCTACTCCCTCGATTTTGTGATTTGAGTATATGATCTACAATTATACCGGCCCATAATTTTGAGTAAGATTAAAGAATTAAAGATAAATGATTGAAGACACTATCATATTTAAAAAAACAACAATACCTACTCCCTTGACCTTATTAGATTATATGGTCTGCAATCATATCTGAATACAGTTTTTGAGTTAAACGTATTACTTACTCCTTGACTATACGGTCCGCAACCATATCTGGCTGTAATTGTCAGTAAGATAGACGAATCAAAATAATGACTGCGAAAGTAACAAAAAAAAAATAATGACTGCGAACATTTACTTTGGAGACGCTCTTGGTGTCAGAGCAAAAAGGCTTGACTTGACTTCCCACAAACATTACCCCGACTTCGTAGGTTTTTGCTTAAATACAGTTAGGCAGCCATTGAATTTGATGGTAAGGAACTTCAGCGATGGGAAAATTATTATTAAGCCTGATATTTGCAGTGACTCTGTTGATTCAACTGCTTTGTAATCGTGTTGCTGTGGAGGGTGGTGATACGCTTTCGTTGGGTGAATCGCTTGCTGGAAATCAGACAATAATTTCAAAGAACGGCACATTTGAGTTGGGATTCTTCAGGCCAAATGGAAGCAACTGGTATGTTGGCATCTGGTATGCCCAAATTCCAGAGAAGACATATGTCTGGGTGGCCAACAGGGAGACTCCCGCCAGAAACAGGTCTGGCATTTTGAAGCTGTCAACAGAAAGTAATCTGGTACTGTTCGATGCAGAGGGCGCATCTATTTGGTCAGTCAACACAGCAAACAAGTCCTCCCGGGCTGTGTTATTGGATTCTGGTAATTTTGTAATGCTGAGTGATGACCCTAATTCTGAAATAGTTTGGCAGAGTTTTGACAATGCTGCAGATACCGTGTTGCCGAGGATGACAGTCGGCGGACGACGAAAGCTAGTGTCATGGAAAAACTCATTGGATCCTGCTCCTGGGCTGTTCTCTTTACACACGGATCCATCTGGGGCCAAACAATTAGTGCTGACGTGGAATAATTCTGTACAGTATTGGCAGACTGGAATTTGGGACGGCGAAATTTACAGTGGAATTCCAGAAATTTCAGACAAACGTCGGATCAATTTCAGCGTGGAATGTAATAGCTCAGGTTTGTTTCAAACTCTTACATTGAATCCTCACTTCAATGCACTCATCCGTCAAGTCCTGACTACGTTCGGACAAGTGGAAGTGTATAAATTTGATGGCAGTAAGTGGAGCACCTTCTGGTCTGGGCCCAGAGAT